>VCAU01000085.1:0-150317 GCA_015844325.1 Aspergillus nanangensis | reverse complement strand
CCTCCCAGGTTCGACTTCAAAAATCTTGGAGTCGAATCGCGATTCCAAAAACCTGGAACCGGAACCTGAGTCTTGGCGGTCCCGAGTCGAGTCGAACCTGGAGAGTCGCGATTCCTGCCGTGGTCTAACTGGCATCATCTTTATACTTGGCTGAATAACTGAAAACACTATCTTAGTATATGGAAATACTTCTACCGATCAATCTAATTAAACAGGAAGCAGAGTTTATATAAAATCTCGGCTATTCTATCTATAATTATAGAAGAAGATTCTCACGACGCTTACTAGAATTACTAAGCAAGATATACACCGCAGGCGCACTGAATACCATATCTATACACACAGTCAATCTATTAACTTTCCACAAGACCGTGTCATGCCCGAATCAACTAAAATAATGAACAACTATCTAGAAAAAATATATATCTCTTCTCAAACATAGAATATAAAAAAAGATACTATAAATAGATATATCTGCCGGAGATTATATAATTAACTATAAATAGGTCTTTAAGATCAAAGCCAACGAAACACGCAAAGCACGACTAGTTATTAAAAATTATTAGTAGAAGTACAGCATTGACTATCATAAAATATTTACTGCAGTATTACAGATAGACTCGATCTACTGTATTATCGCTAGCGCTGTATTATAAAAATAGAAGCTTTATTAATTTAATACAGTTACTATATTCTTATATAGAGACGTAGACTCTTCTATCTATATAGAGTTGCCCGAAGACTTCAAAAAATCAGGATATATTTATCAATTTCGCCATTTCTTATATGGACTCAAGCAGGTCCCGCGGATTTAGTATTAATATATCTACCACGTTCTGGCTGCTTATGGCTTCACTATAGTATAATTAGATAACTGCGTATTCTATAAATCTAATTACATAATCTGCGTCTATATTAATAACTTTCTTATTACTACTATAATCTTGTACGAGATAGACCACGTGCAATAAATATTAAAAAAAGAATTCTGATTAAATAATCTTAGAACTCTATATTTATTTCTTGGGATCCAGTTAAACTACCATACCGACGGAGCTATTTTTATTTATTAATATCTATATATCTAAAAGATTCTCTCCGACTTTAGCATGAAAACCTGTTAGACGAAATCTATTTCTATAAATCCTAAGTAAGTCTTGAATTACCGTCTAGACAAAGAATCTCCGGATAAGAAAATAAAAACATGATTCACAACCGCGATCGGTTTATTGATATATCTAATAATTAGAACGTGGCCGGATATTGCGTTTATGCTGGGTATCTTGAGTTACTTCACGTCTTAGCTATAATCACACCACCAGGTCGCCTTACAATAATTACTTCGTTATATTAAGACCACGCAATACCATCGTATTATATACCGCAATGGTCAGTTAATCGGATATACAGATATTAACTTTAGTAGCTCCGTCGTCACCAATAGAATATACTCCACGTTTAACTATATATTCCAACTTACAGGTGCATCAGTCTCCTAATTATCCAAAAGATGGGGGGAAGTGGCTATATCTATAACTTATATCGAGTATATTGGATAATATAATATTTTTTTATATCTACAGTAGCTCCGCACCTTTCTAGTAGAAATATAAATGTATCGGTCCCTAGTCACTAATATTATAATTAATAATTAGTCTACTATTACTCTCTCGCGCAATCCTGAGTTTTATAAATAGATCAAATATTTTAACGTGAAATTCTATTATCAGCGAGCAGTACTGAATACTGGCGAGATCGGTCTTCAGTATATTTCTACTAAGGAACAGGCCGCTGACAGTCTTACCAAGCCGTTAAGATCTACGGTTTTTGTCAAGTTCTGCAGTCTTCTAGGAATTGAAGCCTTAAAGACTCGGAGATAATAAATATAATAGTGCAGACGCTCTTTCCATATTACTTTCTTACAAAGATTTTTTAAGTGGTTTTACTGAGGCTTGCCTGCACAGCATTAATCTAATATCGCCTTGCCAGTAAAGCGATCCTAAAAGGGAATATTGTGATATAAAGCTGGTGCAGATCAGGAACCAAGCTGTACTGTCGGAATTAGCTCCGAAGTGTCTATACAGACGACCAAGTTGATTTCTAATCAACTTGGCTAATTGTTGTATATATAGGCTCATGTATCCCTCTGAGATAATAAGATAATACACACCTCTGAACAACAATAATAATACTGAAACATAAGACTTAGTCTTATAAAACTAAAAAATTTAAAACCACAAAACTTAGTTTATATGAAAGTTTTTTTTTTTTTTTTTTTTTTTTTAATCATTATTTATTTAGGGACTGGAGCTTTATATATATATATATGGCACGATTCGTGATAGGGGCGAGTTGTGTGAGATACCGGTATTGGTAGGGAGAAGGCTGCTGCCGGTGGCCCGGTAGTTGAATTAAGGAATTTAAGGTGTGGCGGTTGGAGAGAAACGACGCTAGCCAGTTGGCGAACCATCCTAGGCGGCACATGCCGCGTTGTGGAGCAGGTGGGCATGCGAGACATTGTCGAAGGCGCCGGCCACGGCTGGGGGGGTTGTGGTATCCCTTTGCTGCTCGATACCCCCTTCTTCCGTGATTCTCTTGACCATTCAAAGCCACTCTAGGAGTTCCATTTGAATTAGTAAACCCGCTATAGCCGGAGCAGCCCTTTTATTGCCTGTAAGGTTTTTCGATTAGGCTGTTTCCGGCAAGCCCTTGTTTCCCCATCCTACTCAACATACCGGCTGCGCAGTTGGCATGCTTACCATGGAAGCAAGGAGCGCTCTCCCCTTCTGGGACATATCTGGTCACCCCTGTGTAGATTTCGTTACTCGAATGGATTAGGCATGCGGACAGCGACGTGCTCAGAAAGGGGGGGGTGTCGTGGAGGACGCTATCAAAAGAAGAATGACTACGTCACATATTGCTTGCGGAAAGGTATCTCCCGAGATTCCAGTTTTGTGCTATGATTATGAACAATAATGATCCCCAGTTCCAATATCCGAAGTATCCGTGGAGGGATTCCCGAGGGCCGGTTAAGTATACGACGAAAGCCGCTGTCTACATGGCATCAGAACGTGATAGAGGGACAAGAGAATCCTCGCATCCTCTAACTGAGTACTTTGCCACACTCGTAAAGACGTATAGCCGTGTCCAGCGAGTCAGTTACGTTGACTTCGCAGTGGATCTTCGGGACGTGCTGGCTCACGTCGTTCTCCTCTACCCACTGGCCGTGACAAGGCTCTAAATTCGTTGGGAAGTAATGGTACATTTATTAAGGCCTATATATGAGGACTAGATAATAAATTGCTGCATATCGCCTTGGCAGGGGGTCGGCCTATGAATTCGAACAACCAACTAAACAGTGTAGCCGATGTTAGATATTCCCGATAGTTGAGTCCCCCGCAACCACCTCTTCACAGTGCACAGATGCTACACCTGCCCGTCATTATGATTGCCTACTCAGACAGCTACTCGAACGTTCACGGACTTGCTGGGTGTACCATAGCGATCCAGGACATACAACATGTAATAGCCAGGCGTCGCGACTCCAGGCTCCTGGGGGATCTGGAAGTCATAGGTATTAAATCCATGCCAGAACCATCTCCTCTTGAACGGAACAGACAGACGTCGCTGGTCCGTATCCACCGTGTGTGTAGCCGAGCCGTAGCGAATGATGGATGCTGCATTCTCTGCGATACGCGAATCTGTCTTGACCTTGATCCAGTCACCCGGCTTCGCCTCGATTGGCTCGACCGAGGAAATAACCGGACGACGGCGCAGGGATCCGTCAGAATTCAGATGATTCGGGGGCGTGAAAATCTGTCCGTCGAAATGGTTGGCGGAGCAATTTCCGCATAGTCCGCCGCCTCCGACGAAGACAGTCCCGCCCTGAAGCAGGAGCGCGATGCTATGATAGGTCCGGGCCACAGTATTAGGGAGCCATGTCTCCCAGGTACTTTTCGCAGGCTCCTTCGCGTTATAGACAAAACGCTCCGGCTCAGAGACGAAAGTGGTTTCATTGAATGGGAACCCCCAGTCTTGTCCGCCGGCCACGAATACCGAGCCATCTGGAAGCACCACAGAGTTATGGAAAGTCCGTTTATGCTTCATACCCGCCGGTTGAATAACTGATGCATCGGTGTTCGGCTGATCGATAGAGATGATGTAAGTATCATCAATAGCAGGACTTTTTTCATAGTCGAGAGATCCACCGAAGCCAAGAATCTTTCCTCCGTCAAACATGACTGCGTTCCCACACATGGCATCCCCGTACTCCATATTATTGCGGACACCAGCAGGAGTTGTTGAACCGTTATCCTGGACGCCGTACCAGTTCATCTGCTTGCTAGGGCCTGCTTGGAAAACAGTTTCGTCTTTCCAGCCGAAAATCCAGCCGTGGTTATCTTTTCGCCAGCTGTCATAGTCCTGGGTATACATCTTAGACACATCGGTGCCCGGGAGTTCCGTCCACTTATTTTGATGGACGTCGTAGACCTCGCCAAACTTATTGCTAACAACTTCACCGAAAGAACCGCCAATGACAAAGATTCGGCCGTCGGAAAGGATGGTTGCCCCTTGATAACCCCGGTCTAGATTCATAGGAGTTTTCTTCTGCCATTCATCGGTAGTAGTATCATAGAGAGTGACCTGACGCGCACTGTTACCACCAGTGATAAGAAGATTTCCATCCTCATCAAAGGTGATTCCGGGACAGAACATGTCGTGATTGGTCTGGTTCACCTCTCGTGGAGTCACAGTCCGTGTATAAGGGTTCCAGGTGGAGATCTGAGTCTTTGAACCCATGTTTTGAAGATAGGTGTTATATTGCCATGAAGCCCAACCGATCAAGTTTCCTGTCGTCGGATCAATAGCCCCGGAGACTGGCACAAGGGGAAAATTAAAGCGTTGCGATTTCCCCAGCTTTGTCAAGCTCCGTGGTGGAGAGTATTTCTTTACGCCCCCCATTTCCTTCTTTACTAAGATGGTTGAGGGATTGTAAGTCAAATAATGATGCCTTCCGATGTTCCCTCAGGTGTCTGCCATGGCAACGATCTTTGACGGCAGATGGGCCACTAGTTTGAAATCTGATTTGTCTGTACTTTTTGTTGTGCTTTAACCGTCTCTAATAAACAGACCCACACCCGCCTTCGGGGGTGTTGGTCTGCCACACACTATCATAAAAAAAATGTATTCAGAACAAGAATTAAATATTATAAATATACTTACTCCCTAGAGTCAACCCTTTCGACCATGGGTCTGCCAGCATAGCCCCGGAACCCAAAGCGCCGGGCACCACGGAGATTCAACACCGAAAGGTTGGTGCCCGCCTCGTAGGTTAGACACAGATTTGGCGGTTAGAGGTCATTAGAGAAGTCTGGCGCATAGTGCCAGATATACGCTTCCTCGTCGAGGTCGAGTAAGCTGGGGTCCGTAACAGGGCCATCGTCTCCCTTCACGTCGCCCAGACTACAGCGGTTGTACCATGTCTCAGAGGTGTTCTTCATCGATAAACAGCAGGCTCTTTTTCTGTCCTGGTATGTCCGGAGCTAGAAAGACGATCCTCACTTTCATAATCATTAATCACCTAGAACAGAGCTTTGCGGGGGGTCGGAAGGATATTGAGATCACATATTTCCACTGCGACTGCAATGATAAAAGAAGGTCCGGGCTTCGGTCCTCCGGTAAGAATGAATAGGGAGAAAGTTGTGTGAGTGCCCATGGATTCAGCCTCCAACGAGGTATGTCGGGATTTGTGGATGGGAGATTCCTTATAGGGGAAGGAAGGAATGGGGAGAAGATGATCCTAAGCTATACTAACTCACTAGTTAACTTCCACGACGCCCGGAATCCATAGCCTGAAACCTTGTTGCTGTTTGCCTCGGGATCTGAATGCTCCTCCCGTCTGAAATGTTTCTGTGACACCTTCTCAACGCGGCAGTGTTTAGGTGCGGATCGACCCCGTTGGAAAATTTTACCAGCCTTCTGCCGGACGGCATATCAAACTGGCTCGACTGGGATCGCCATGCATGCCTGGCCTTCGAATGTTAAATAGGGCCGCGGGTGGTGAGCGGAGTTGTATAGCCTAGCATGTCGCTCCTAAACACAGCTGAAAGCAGCTTTCGACTGCCTCGGGAACAATCAAGAATTGTTTTACTTAGATAACAGATATACCGAGACTCAATCCATCTCAATCTCTTGTGGGTATACTGACCTGGTTTTTAAATGCCACTGATCCGGCCTATGATTAACTTCTGTCGCTACAAAAAATACGTGCCAATATCGAGTGTTGAAAGCTATTGAACCACAGCAATTGTATATCTAATACCAAGATATGGGAACCTTCTAATCAAAGATACCCATTCAAAAGATTAAATACAAATATGTTCCTAGCTTCCAGGGCCCGTTAAACTTCCATTGTGACCTTATATCAAGCCCGTATGACAGACAGGGGAAACATGCAAGACTTGATTATGGAAGTGGATCGCCCACTTAGGCTTACTTCTGGCATGCAAGGGTTTGCTGCTGGCGGCAAACGGTAGAGGTGTGGGTAACGGCAACTGAGGTGGCCGGAACGATCTTCTCTTCAACACCAAGGATGGTGGAACAGGCGTTGCATGGTGGAGCCGGCGCACAGGAAGGGCAGCTCCCTCCGTAAGGAGCATCGTCGAGGAAGGCTGAGGCCAAGCTCATAAGAGGAATGAGGGCGAGCATGTACATCTTCATTTTGCCGAGTATGTTTCTTGGCCAGTTGAGATAACAGTTAGCATTTATCCCGTGAGGTAAGCCCGATTAGCTCTACTCACTTGGTTTATCTTTTCAGATTAAGGTAGATCTTGAGAAGAGTAGTTGTTGTCAATGGATAGGACTTTCGCAACATCATGGTGACAGCTGGCTTTTATGCTATTGCTCTTAATAGAATGTGCAGCTTCGGGCTTTGCGGAAGTCAGTGAGTTTGATCAAAATTGTTAGATTTCGAGGGAGTGATGATGACTACATGATATCAATGAGTTGAATAGATTCGTTTCTAGCTCACCTTCTGTATTCAGTTATTACTTTTGATAGAATGTACGGCTTCGGGCTTCGCGGAAGTAACTGAGAATGATAAGATACGTCAGTTTTCGAGTAACTGATGATGGCTACATGATATCAATAAGTTGAATAGCTTCATATCCGGCCCAATTTAGCTTTATTCAGTAAAACTAAATGTAGGGAAATGGTCGAAGATGGAGTCACCGTCTACTTCCGGATGATGTATTGGAATCAGTCCAATCCCAGATACGGGGCTTTTGACAATGGATGGCTGAAGATATCAGGCTGCTTCTCGAATTCCTTCACTTGTCCTATGTATTCATGGAGGGAAGTGTACCAGACCTCATGAGGTTCTGCTTTCAATTATAATGTAAAGGACCAAATACATAGATCGGTGGCACTCAGTGAAGTCCCTAACGTCGATCCTGCGACTGTTACATCTAGGGTACCCAAAGTCGCGGCGCCCTGACGCACCATGGACGTTGCATATGATCATGTGCGATGAAATTGTCTGATCCAACAGACGAAGTCCGGGAGGCACTTGAGTATCCCAATAAGGTATGCGGTGGCTGGCTGAGATGTGATGCATTCCCTTCAATGTACCACTGAACCCACTCCCCGGTGTCCACAACGCAAGCCATTCCGGAGATCCCTGTCGACCAGAACAGTGGACCCTAAGGTTCAATCCAGCAGATTAGGCCCTGAACGATGTATTTTGAAATGTAGAACCAGGGTCCAGCATTTCCAGATAGAGAGACGTTGAAACAAACTCGGACTGGCGATTGGATAACTACAACTACCTACCTGTATTCGGGACACCCACCAGTTTGACCGCCTACTATATGAATAATAGTAAACTAAATATAACTCTGTACCAAGCTGGGAACCCATAATGAAGGACCAGTAGGTTAATCACTCAATTCCGTTACACCCGCCAGAAGATTAACATTTAGATACCTTAAGGTGGACTACTTCCTCCGTCTGTGTGGTCTATTTGGGCAGCTCAGCGACCCACAGGGCCTCATGAGGCATACCTGGCTGGAGCGGGACATTCCCTCGGCTAGAATCTTCCGGTCTGGGCTTGTCGACGCAGAATACAACTCTGTATTCTCTAATATGAGATTCTCGACATCGTCATCCATGATTTAGTACAACTACGTGCTGGCTGAAGGGCTTTTAGGATTTCCGTGTGCTGGTGACTTCACCAAACCCTAACTATATTGTCACCATTACCTGGCCGATACCAGTCAGACAATTTATGCTCTCCCGCGAAAGCAGGGGTCTATTTTACATGATTACCTACATGATATGGGCTCCATGAGGTTTCCCGTATACCTGTATACGAATACCAATTGGGGTTAGACATGTTCTGTGGTCTAAGGATGTGGCGCGGTTCGTCGGCACTCACCTGCCTCTGATCTCGTTCAGCGGTACCACGCATAGCTTGGACCGTGCGTCTACTCAACCATTGATGCACGTTGAGTTTACAGACACTTGACCCTCCTCTTACATTGCGTCGCGACGGGGCTTGAGGAAGCTCAGTTTTGAGACTTCGAACCTTGCCGACGTGGTCAGCTCCCTGTGTCGGCAAAACAATACCGATATAGACTCTTTGATTAGCAATAAGCTAGTTAATATCACTCCTTTGACTCTTGACGACTGGATCAAAACCGAGCAGGTAAGTAAATTACCGCCGGAAGATAGTAGTCTTGACTGTATGGTAGTCTGGGCCTCTCCATCTTTGAACAGACAGTACCTATATTATCTAGCTGTGGAGAAATCTGCAGGAGATATTAATCTCACTATGTAGCTTGTCTATGGATATTATATGCTACTTCTTGAGGTATGATTTCTAGTCGAGATAGTCCACCTGTATAGGACGACGTAACTGATTGCCTTGTAGCTTGGTGAGCAGAACTCATCCGCTTTAATTGTTATGTTTGACTTCTTTTACAGCTGCTGGAAAGAGCAGGTCAACCTCTTGGACCATGCGGAGCTGTTCTTAGTGTCTCAGCATAGTAGAGATCAGTTAATTCTAGCGCTAACTAATCTTGTGATTATAATTATTTTTTTTATAGCTCAATTCCATAAGGCTCTAAGAAATATTGTCTTCGGGTCTGTCTCCATTAATATCTATAGCTTGTTTGCTGGCTCCATCAAGAGCTTCCGGAGTCGCTGGGAATATATCTTAGGGCTTATATAGAGGCATCAGCTACTTCGAGATAGATTTGACGAGATCACAGATACATTTTTAATCTTATATCGTGTACCAATAATTGCTGACTATCCCTATTTTCCACACCCTGTGTTCGTATGTACTGGATCTTTAAGTTATTTAATTTATATAGAGTGAGTGTATTGAGAATAATTTGTTGGGGATCATGTTGAGGGTATCAGTATCGGGATGCCGAACATGCAAGCCCTAATCGATTCCCGACGGCAACTCTAGAGGTCGGGTTATCATCGGGGCATTTGTATTTCTTTTGCCAAAAAAAAAAAAAGTCATATTTGTCTACTAGAGCAATACAAAAAAATATATAAATAAATAAAAAGACAAACCATCTATCAGTGCAACACCTCTACTTCTCCGCCTCCTCTCAAAGCAGCAACTCTCAAAGTTGATAACATATTCCGCGCCGCATTGGAATGATCATAAACGCCCCCATTGAACAGGGTCGTCGCATCCTTCCCCAACATCGATCTGATCATCAGTTCTCCCCCAGGGTGCTCACTCATAAACCCCTGAACATCATGCACAACCCCCTCCACCACCAACAGGGCCTTCCCCCCTCGCACCACAGCATCGCGATATTCCCCCCACTCCATGACCGGCAGACTCGTCAAGGGTCTCCCCCAATCGAGGCCCTCCCCCTTCACATTCAACTTCTTATACATCTGCTGAATCCTCCCCAGCTCGATCTCGTTCTGCCGAAACCGCTTCAACCCCCTCGCCAACCCACTCAACTCGAACCCCCAAATCACCCACTTCGTGACATCCACATGCCACCACTCGATCCCATTGCGGTAATCCGACGGAAACTCATGGTGGAAATTATGATACCCCTCGCCCATCGTGATCAGCGCCGTGAGCGCATGGTCCCGCGGCGTCCGCCGATCATCAAACGGCTGCTCCCCCAGGTAATGCGCCAGGCTGTTGACGCAGAAGGTAGCCTGGTTGACGAAGAACGACCGCAAAATCCCGGCGTACAGAAAGCCCCCGTACCAGTCCCCCCACCCAAACCCAGCCACGGCGGCTGGAAATAACCAGCCCATTCCCAGCCCGGCCAGGAAGTAGTATTTGTGTTGCAGCACGACGATCGGGTCTGAGGTGAGGTCGGAGATGTCGGCCCGGGTGGCGGTGCTTCTGCGGGAGTGGGGGGTTTTTACCAACACCCATAGGATGTGGGCGTGCAGGAAGCCCTGCTTGATGTTGTAGGGGTCGCGCTCCGTGTCCGTGTACCGGTGGTGGAGGCGGTGTTCGCGGACCCAGAACTTGATCGAGCCTTGGACAGCGCCGGCACCGAAGCTGGCTAGGAGGACTTTGAGGAGAGGGGAGGCCGTGTAGGACCGGTGGGCCGAGAGGCGGTGGTAGCCTGGTTTTTGTGGCGAGGTTTGTTAGCTTCTTGTAGGCCATGTAGATAGAAGTGGTTTGGTAAAAAGGGTAGTAGAGAGAGAGAGAGAGTGAGTGAGTGAGTGAGTATACCTGCTGTCAGTGAACAAGCAGTCATGAAATAATAAACCACTGAGAGGAGAAGCGTTTTCCGGTGGAGAGGCACATGTGGCACTTGTAAGAAGGCCCAGAAAGGGATTACCACCAACATGGCGAAGTTGAACCATTTGATTCTTTTGTATAGCGGTGCTGGTGAGGGTAAAGGGCTGTCATTGTGTTTGCTGGAGCTGTCGAGCCCCGGGGAGTGCTCTGTTGCCACGGCCATATTGTTGTTTATTCTCGGATAAGATATTTAGAAATGGATTGGAAAGAAAGAGAGACAGTAAGGGCGAAATCCGCTCTATAAATATCCTCTCGCGGATGCAGCAAACATGACTTATTCGGTTCCAATTCAGTTTATTGCGTCCGAACAAGATTTCTGCCAAATGGATGAGGTGAACTTGAGTCATTATTACAGGGTGATCAGTGAAAATCATGGTTTCTGCATGACAACCGTCGAGTTTGAGATGTGGTGATTCATGTCAAGTTCGGATGATGTGCGCCTGATATTGGAGGTCGATCATCGAACACGCTTAACCAGTGAAAATAGTGTCTCGAACAACGTATAGAGCCGTATTATATGTACGAACAAATATCTTAGTAAAAGAGGCATGTTCAAAATTCGATTTCATTCTACCCTAGACCTAACTAAACTACTGCAGCTACCTTACTGAACACCATCAACCGCCACCCGAATATGATATCCCCCAGATTCAGGCAAAATAATAATACGATCCCGCACGGGTTGAATGCACTTCAAGCTAGTATCCAGCAGAGTCAGATCAGTTCGCCGAAATACCTGGGATGCGGCAAGATACACCTCGGCATATGCCAAACTAGATCGATGGTCCGTCAGCATTGGCTCAGAAATGAACCATGTTTTACAATCTTACTTGATCCCCAGACATTGTCTCCGTCCTTTGCTCCAATTCACCAGGACAGACTCCAGCTTCTTGCGGTTTTCCCCGGCGCGGATCCAGCGCTCAGGATCGAATTTCTCCGGCTCTGGAAAGACCGATGGGTCCATGTGAATAAGATATGCCGTTTGACTGAGTGGTGTCTAAAGTTGATCCCCATGTTCAATTAGTTCTTGGACTGAACACCCCAGAAAAAGTGAATTGAACTCACCCCAGGCGGGATCGTCCATTGCTTGTAAACCAGAGCCTCGTCGGGTGCCACCCGGGGCAGTCTGGTCATGGTACCGAAAGCAAGTCGGAAGCTTTCGGTTATAACTGCGCTCTAGCAAGCATATACGGGTCAGCGTGGCTCACATGGAGATCAATAGCCAGAAAGGGAGAGGGGGTGAAACCTACGAAGTAAGACAAAGCACGCAACTGCGCCAACGACGGTTTACTCTCCGGATCCGGCATAACCTGCAGCAGCTCCTCCTTGACACGACGATAGACCTCTCGATCCCGGAGAACATAAAACATCAACACACCCAACGAGTGGCCGGTGGTCTCACTTCCCGCCTGCAGAAGCAAGAACGCCTCATCCTCCAACCGCTGCACCGACTTCTCGCTCTGCTCCAAATCCGAGTTCACCAGCGTGCTAAAGATCGTCTCCTTCTCCGGCTGATTCACCCCACCCAGAGCATCGATAGCCTGCGCACGGATCCGCCTCTTCGTCGACATCAGCTTCCCAGCACTAGGCCACAGCAGCTCCAACAGCGGGATCGGCACCTTCTCGATCAGCGTCGGATCCAGCGGCACAAAGCGCATCAGATGAAACCCCGAGGTGAGAGCGATCAGCGACTCGCGCACTTCAGTCTGCAAGTCGCCCGACTCGAGGAAGTTGAAGTTGGCGCCATACGCGTAGTGCGAGATGATATCGATGGTGAGGGCGTTGAACAGGACGTTGAGATCGACGGTTTGCTTGTCGCGGTGGAACTGGGCGAGCCGGTTGATTAGTTTGGCGACGTGGTCGTGGATGAGGGGCTCGATGGAGCGCACGACTTGCGCGGAGAAGAAGTTGGAGAGATGCTTGCGGCGGATTGCATGGTGTTGGTGCGGGACGGTCGACACGACGGACCTGGGGAGGGCAAGTCCTTTCACGTATGGCCAGTATTTGTCGCGGCGGCTGGACGAGCTGGTGTAGATCTCGTCGTAGAAGCTGTGGTCGTTGATGTGTAGCTCGTGGGGGTTGATTCGGACAATGGGGCCTGAGAAGAGGGTGTCAGTCTGGAGGAGTAAGAATAAGATCATCAGATCGGTTTTGCAGCTCACCGTATTCCCGGTGCATTTTTTCAATCTCCCAGACAAAGAGTCCGTCTTTGAGTACATTGTAGTAGAACTCGTAGATGCTGGTGATGGCGGCCAGTTTGGGGCCGGGGAACTTGCTCAGCGGATGGAAGTAGAGTCGGTAGATTGCCACGACGCAACCGTATGCGACCAGCGCCAGGATGGAGGTGAGTAACATGATGCTGGTGGGTATTTGTGGTTGCTATCACTTGAAACTGCGTGTGTTCGTGAGAATACAAACAGGCCACGGAATGGGGGGATGTTGTTTACACGACGATATGGAGATTGGGAGTCTCATGCTTTTCTATAAAGTGCGTGGTTCAGCATCGGAAGGTGATGTAGCCCAGAATAGATAGATACAAGTTATCTTATTCTTTATGAGGCAATGGGGGTGGTCGATTAGGGCTAACTGAGGTAACTCCCGGGCACGGCAGACTCCCGGCAGTCAATCCATCCCGATTTACATTAGGTGACTTCATAACCCTAATGCCAGCTTTTTCTCATTCGCATCGATCCTGTTTTCTGTCTGATCGGTTGGTATTCTTGTTGTCTTTGTTTAATTGGGCTAACAGAGGTGGTTCAGCTACTTATATAGAGTATGTCAGATTAGCCCTAACAGATACCAAATCCGGAAAACTTGGGAGCATAGGAGTGGTGATCACATTGTCTCGTGTTTAAGCCCAACTAAATATCCTGGTAGCGGACATAATGAAAGCTGCTACACTTTCTGCATAAACCATGGCCAAGACCTCAATCAACATCTACAGATATTGCCAGTCTTAACCCAACATAGGCTTTTCAAACAAGTAATGACAGACACCCCAAGTATCCCCTCCATCATAGGCAAACAGCTCACTGCACGCCATAAAAAAGATCTGCCAGCGATAGAACCATCTCGAAGTATTTTGCTCGCCATACGTCTGCGTCAAGGGGCCCCAGAGCGCTTTTTTATTCTTCAACATCTGTGCCAGCCAATCCTATACCAATATCATTTCAGTCCGTAAAAGAAAAAAAAAAATACGTTGGAAAGCAATTTCAAACCCTACCTCGCATGTCCTTGCATAGTGCTGGCCTGACACCCACCATTGTCTATGCAGCTTGAGATGGTTCTGGAAATAGAGCAGTAAATCGGCCGAGGGCATCGTGCCCCCCGAAAAGAAATGCTCGCTCATCCATCCGTCCTCGTTCTCGAAATGGTACGGCGAGTCTCGGTGGGCGAAGATGTGTACGAACAGTTTCCCCCCCGGCTTCAATCCGGTTGATACCTTTTGTAGGAGACTCTCGTAGTTCTTCATATGCTCGAAACACTGATACTCGGGTTGTCAGCGGCGAGGACTTCTCTCTGCAGTTGACAGATTAAACGTTACCTCAATAGAGATGACTCGGTCATATTTGTTTGGTTCGAATTGACAGTCAACAATATCTGCCGTGACGGTCTTCAGATTCCGCAACCCCATCTCCTTCGCCTTCGAGTCAATATGAAGCTTCTGTGTCTCCGAATTCGACAGCGCCGTAATCTCCGAGTGTGGGTATCTCTCAGCCAGGTACAATGACACCGACCCCCACCCACACCTGAGCTTTCGATATCAGTAAGTGTGGCTTTAGCTGATTTCCCCCAAGTGGAAGGGAACAAAAAAAAAAAAAAAAACCCACCCCAAATCAAGAATCTTCATTCCATTCCCAATCTCCGCTCTCTGCGTGTACAAGTCCAGCATTGCCACCTCCGCCTGCTCCAAAGTCGTCGAGCGATCCGGGTACAGACAGCCAGAGTATTTCATGCGCGGGCCCAGAAACTGTTCGATCACGGCGGTGCCAACCTCGTAGTGCTGCTCGTTGGCCACGTCCGTCTGGATAGCAATGGGGAGTTCGCGGAGGTTGGCGATAAAGGCCATCTTCCGCTCATAGGCGGCCTTTAACGAGGGGGCCGCCAACGTGGCCAGACGCTCAGCCAGCTGTCTTCGAATGCCGAGGCGGATGACCGGGCGAGGCAAGTAGCCTCCATCGAGAATCCAGTCTGGGAGGGTGTTTGTGTGTGTGAGTTTGGGGGGAGGGTAGTTTGTAAGGATATATTATGTTGCTATAGAACTTACCGTAGGACATAATATGCGATCGAGTCTAGTAGACGGAGGGGGATGAGGAGCACGAGTTCGGCCGCCAGAAGGAGGAATTCTTTGGTGAGGAGGAAGATGACTCCTGTCACGCCAGAGGAACAATATATGTAGTAGACGAAGACGAAGACGAAGGCAAAGCCAGAGTTCTCAGATAGCCATTTTCCCATTGCTGTGCTTGTTTTTTTTTTTTTTTGTGGCGTCATGCACTGCCGCCAGACGAACTTCCGGGGTCTGATGGGATCCGGTAGTCAGGATGTCCCGATCGTTTCATCCTCCGGTCAGCTCAGCTTTCCATTCATATATTATGGAAGGGGTTCTATCGTCTCGTATATATATTGGATGAGTCTGAAATTCGAGTTCTTTAACGTGGACTGCTTCCATACATATCGGCTCGCTCCAAACGAAGGGCTGCATCTGACGGAGGTCCGTCTCTTCCAGAAGATTGCCCTGCATGGTCTAATTGTACAAATTATCTATCTAATCTCGGCTCAGCATATGCGGCCATATAATCATTACATGCAAAGCAAATTCGAGGTCAAATCTTCCTCCGTGATGATGTGCTCCAACAACACCTGCTCCAGATGATGGATAATCTCGCTCTGTGCCCAGAAGAAGGCCTGATCACCAAACTTGAAGGCGGCCAAACACTGCATATGCCAGAGACAAAGACTAGACCATGACACGCTCTGGGCCCATCGAAACAGGCCCAGAACTAGTTCTTCGCGTATATCGGGGGGATTGGACGAAAGCAATATCATCAGCGGGAGGCATATGGGAGAACACTCGCAGCCCATGCTCGACGGAGAACACAGGGTTGTTTCCCCGTCTGAGCTGCTGCTGAGATTGCTTAGATTGGCGTCTGAGGCTGTATAGTTGAATCCGGAGATACTTGCCACGGGCGAGGAACTTGGGCTGATGAAGTCCTTGGAGGAGGATTTCTCCGAGAGTCTACTACTTCGGGGACTTGAATTGTTGGGAACTGAACAAAACACTTAATATCATCATCCACATCTTTTTTTGACTCCGTAACGCATAATATAATATACCTTTATGTTCATGGGTAGATACCTGCTCCAGCACCCGGTTGACATCACTTGCCATCAGATTCGACGTCTGTCTAGATCGAGGCGGCCTGTTATTGACACTCGCTTCCAGCAACATGACGGCCTCCTGCCTAGGCTTAATCCGGCTGAGCGTCGCCAGCGTAAACAGTAAATGCTTGCTCCACGCCGACGGCCTGATCCGGTGTGGAATCACCTGCGCAACTGGCTGCTTCCACGACCGCTCGATCGTCTGCATACTCGACGCCTTGGATCTGTCGGACTTTTTAAACCGACGCAGGATGGGCCGCACTGTATCTCGGTAGCTAATTAACTGGCGATACTGGTCGAGCGATTCGTATTTGAACGCCCACAGACTGCCTTCGTACAGCTTCGTCCAGGCCGCGTACACCAGCTCCGCCGATCTCTCGTCTACCTCAGATATGCCCGTGAGGATGTCCGTTAGCACATCCAGTTGGCGGAGGTCGGATAGTCCCCGGAGGCGCTCGTCTAGGATGGTACTGACGCCTTCAGAGGAGCTGATCACCTCGCAAAGGATATGGACTCGGGTCTTCATGTCTGGTAATGTGTGTGACATTCTTCAATGGGAATTTGGAGGATATCAGCTTAATTGAGTATGAGAGAGGACATCCCTCGTCTTAGGGTCATGATGGGTGCTTATTAACTGAATACTTCCTGGCCTTCACCGGTCCACGCCACATCATCTTCGCCAAGTTACCTGATATGGTATTCCCTGCAGCGGCGGAAGTTTCCGAACAGGGATTACTATAACCTTTTCGGGGCCTAAGCTACTTCTGCAGGAACCTGCGATTCGAATGATTCAACACACAGTACCTCATGATGTCATCTACAATTGGATGAAGGATATAAACTTTTGGTGCCACCACCTGGTTTTGACAGGAAAACGACAATTTTGTGGAATATCATCTCTGTATCGAGTCGATGATATATATTCTCCACACCGACCGTTGATCTAAGGCTTCTCGTGTCTCGTATCACAGCAACATTCTTCCTACGGCTATAGTACGTTTGGTTCTTATTGGTTTGATCTATGGGGTAGTCCAGGTGTTAACGATATACCAACCTGCCTAGCTAGGTACTCTACCTGAAGGGAACTGAACGCACTGTCCTCCGGGGATACCCTTTTTGGTAACCAGCATGTCTATGACGACAGGGAGCTCGATCCATCTTGATTTTTCTCTAGAATAGGCAGGATACTTCAGCTGTCTGTTTCCAGGCTCAATGCTCCTGCTTCGACTTCATAATTACGCGAATTCGATCGCAACAAGTCTGGGCTTCAGCGTATGTCCAATTCCGGATACACCCTCCACTCTCTCCTACAGGCATCTATATTGCCACTTATCTCCACGGTGACGACATGATTGATGCTGAGTTGCGCAGTCTGGGTGATGCCCCTGAGCCCATGCTCTACCCATGTCGTATCCGACATACGAGGCTCATACCAACGGCCCACTCGTTCTCCTACTCGTATCTCTGGGCGATGGTTCCTATACGATGGAATGGAACTACCTATCACGATGACCATGTGCGACAGATCGTTCCTCGATGGATGTCTATCCGGTCACAAGACTACCTGAGTCGAGGAGGGCGAGAGGGTCTGAATGCAAAGTTGCACCAGTTTCTTGATCACCAGGTATGGGAGACAGGGACACCTACATCAGATCGATATATCCTTACATGCATCCGGGCTTGACTGACTGCAATTCCAGGAAATGCACAACGAGGACTACCCGTACGTCCTGCTCTTCACCGCTCCCAGAGTGTTAGGCTATTCGTTCAACCCGGTTTCCTTCTGGTATCTCTATTCGGCCCAGGGGGTCTTGACTGCAGCCCTCCTCGAGGTCAACAACACATTCGGCGAGCGACACATCTACCCCTTGACGTCAGATAATAGTCACAAATATCCCTCCTCCCCAGCTCGTCCATACCACTTCACCTGCCGCTGGCCCAAAGAGTTTCATGTCTCGCCCTTCAACCCCCGAGATGGGACCTACTCCCTCGCTACCGTCGACCCCATCCAACAATCCACCATCAACAGTAGAATAGCCCTAATCACCACCGAAGGCACCGCCAAACTCATCGCCAGCATCCGCTCCACCGCCCCCCCATTCACCCCCTCCACCACCCAGTCCTCCCTTCGCCTCCTCCTCTCCCTCAGCGGTATCGGCTTTTCCACCGTCCCCCGCATCGTCATCCAAGCCGCCCAGCTCTTCTTCCTCCGAAATCTCCCAGTGTGGACCGTGCCAACCCCCCGTGAACGAACGCTCTGCCGCCGTGCGAATACGCCCGAGACGTGGTTCGAGTCCACCTTCCATGCATATCTCGATCACCAGGTAAGGAGCTTTCCCCACCCGGTAATTCTGGAGTATTGGCCCGCCGGAATTCCCGATACTCCCCTGCATATCATTCGGTCATCTTCGGTGGAATATCACACGGTCCCTGGTGAAGAAGAAGAAGAAGAAGAAGTTCCGACTGTGCAGGTGAGGGTCTTACGACCGGATTTTTACACTGGATTGGCTAGGTTGGAGGGGAGGGTAGGTTTTACAGGTGAACAGGATGCGTTGCTCTGTGTGTCGCGGCCGGAGATTCTGGCTGAGATTCTACGGTGGGAGGCAACAGCAGGACTTCAGCTCAGGGATTTGTCTTTGCCGGAGCGAATACGATGCCGTGTTATTTGTTGCATGAGGGCAAAATCTCTCTTCGCTCTGCGCAGTCCGCAGTCGGACTACCTCTCGGCTATGGACCAGTACGTGATGGCACAATGTGATCCTGGTCGGCGAAGCGAATACCAGAGGCGAACGGTCCAGATCCTGTTCTGCTTTTCCCTTGCGTTTGGGCGGTGGGGGATGTTTCGATTGCAGATATTTGCTGCCCAGATATTCGGTGTGTGGGCATTGTTACGATTGCTGTACGCTGCTGCTGTGTAATTTGTTTGTGAGGTTTAACCTACCAGCATCTGTATGGAGGAATCACCCGAGCACATAATCCATGGTTAAATCAAGATCCGGATTTTCTTGCCCCCTTACTTCTTCCATATTTCGTCATTCTTCAGGGTGAAGACTCCGTCGACGTAATTTTCTACCTGAAACTTGGCACTAACTGCCGGCGACGAACAGTCCCGGGTGTCGTAGAGGGTCGATTATATTCAGTCTACAGACTTTTGTGTGTGGCGGTGGAGATGTTAAGTCAGCTTCCATTTCAGGTAGTTGGGGTGAATTGCATCATCACCAAACGATCAAGCACTACGGTTTCGATAAAGACTTCATCCAGGTCGATCTTGCGAACGGGAGATAAAAGGAAGATGTAGGCTGTAGAAACCCATGTCGAGGATTTTGCTGTCTGAAGATATAACCTATACTTGAGTTGCTGTTCAGAGCTCCCTTTATTCAATACAACTAACTCCATGATGACAGCCGTGATTGAGGGAGCACGTAGTCTGCTCTCATCATATGTCGAGACTCTATTTGTGTCATCTCTTCGTCGAAACATCGTTTATGGAGACATCCATCTCACGATCCACGATGTCAACCCTTCCACCAAACCACAAGTACTCCACATTTGCTCCAAAGCCCATCCTGAGAATGAAAAAAGCCCCCAACCCAGCACAACAGTGGTAATACGCAACAAGCAGGATTTCTGGCTTCGGCTATGCCAGAACGTCGACATCGTATGTTTCCCCATCATCAGGTTTGGCAAACCACCAGTGTCCCTCCCACCCTGCTCAAACTTCGAATCTAGGGATTCGCAGAAGCCTACATGTCCCACGAAGTCGAATGCGAAGATCTCGTCCAACTATTCAAGATCTACATCCGCAACTGGGACCAACTGCAGGGATTGTCGTCGCTGATGCAACTCCCCGTGCGAATCTGGACGCAGCTACTCCGCAAGATCAACACGGAGAACCACGCTCTCGCCAATGCCAGTTTCCATTACGACACCTCCAACGCCATGTTCCAGGCCTTCCTATCCGATGACATGTGCTACTCGTGTCCGATCTGGAGCAGCAGCGCACCCGAGGAGCCTCTCGAGGCCGCGCAGCGACGCAAGGTGCACGCCATTATTAGTCGAGCCCAGATCCAAGCCTCGCATCACATTCTCGATATCGGAGGCGGATGGGGGTTTCTCGCCATGGAGGCCGTGCGTCTGACGGGGTGTCGGGTCACGGCCATCACTCTCTCCGAGGAGCAGAAGCAGCTGGCGGAGAAGCAAATCAAGGCACGGGGTTATGACGACCGCATTCGGTTCCAGCTCTGCGATTACCGGAAAACGCCGCGGCCGGTAGGGGGGTGGTTTGACCGGATTGTCTCGGTGGAGATGATTGAGGCCGTGGGGAAGGAGTTTCTGGAGGAGTTCTTTGGCGTGTTGAGCGACTTGCTGCATCCTGAAGAAGGACGGGTGGTGATCCAGGGGATTACGTTTGCTGAAAACCTCCATGCGCAACCTAAGTATCTCGATAACTTCTTGGACAAATATATCTTCCCCGGAGGATATCTACCTTCCGTGAGCGAGCTTGTGTCCTGTGTGACGACGGGCTCGGCGCGGACCCTCGAGGTCAACAGCATCGACAATATCGGACCCCATTACACGAAGGCGCTGCGGCTGTGGCGGGAGAAATTTATTGCGAATTGGGATTCTATCAAAGCCTCACATGTGCAGAAGTATGGGCAGCGTTCGGAGGAAGAACTCGAAGCGTTCCGACGCAGATGGATTGTAGGTGTCTTCCCCTTGACGGACTGTATTTGTGTAAAGACGTGCTAATCGATCATTCGGTAGTATTATTTTTGTTACTGTGAGGCGGGTTTCCACGAGGGGATTCTGGGGGATGTCATCTTGGTGGCCACTCGTAGTGGGAAACCGGTGGAGGTGTAACTATTTAGGGCTTAGTTAGGGCAATGCATATACTATTCTCTCTCTCTCTCTCTCTATCCTATAAGATGTAAAATTTAGACTCTCTTACTCCATTGGACTACCTATTTGCATATTATTCAGGTTTCTTTCCCTGTCCATTCCGTCAGACTCCACTCCTCCTACAATACACGCCCTTATATCCTCTCCAATTCCCTCCTCCTGAGAAGAACCCCCATCGGTCTTCCCAAGCACTTCCAAACATGTCGTCTCCCAAGAAAGTGGCTATCGTAGGCAGCGGTGCGGCCGGCATCGCTGCCCTCTGGGCCTTACACTACCATTCCCCACATCATGTTTCTCTCTACGAAGCAGCAGATCGACTCGGGGGCCATACCAACACGGTGGAATTCGAGAAGGACGGGTATCGAGTCCCAGTCGACACCGGGTTTATTGTCCTGAACCGTGCAACATACCGTGAGAAAACTGCCATCTCCAAAGTGACCCCTCTTTCTCTCCCCCATTAACAACCAGGACTAGCAAACTTCCTTTCCTTCCTCCGCGCCATCGACGTTCCGACGGCGCTCTCAGAGATGACCTTCAGTGTCTCCCGCGACTCTGGAGCCTTCGAGTGGGCAGGGACGTCGCTGCAGTCCATCTTCGCCCAGCGCAAGAACCTCTTCTCGACAGACATGTGGCTCATGCTCTTCGATATCATCCGATTCAACTACTACGCCCTGGATGTGCTGCGCGAGGGTCAAAACAACCACACCAACACTCTCACCATCGGCGAGTACCTCGACCGCGAACGATACTCGCAGTCCTTCCGGGACAACTATCTGATTCCCATGACGGCGGCGATTTGGAGCACCAGCCCGGAGAAAACCGCTCTGGAGTTCCCCGCCGTAACCCTAATCCGCTTCATGTATGATATTCCCCAATACAGCCCCGTCAACAGCAACAACAACAATTAACTAACAAAATCCAGGTGGAACCACCATCTCCTGAGCACTCTAGCCACTCGCCCAGAGTGGCGCACACTCCCCCACGGCGCAAAGCGCTACATTGACGCCGTCCTCTCGCACATCCCATCAGACCGGATCCATCTCAACCACACCGTGCAGACAATCTCCCCCGACCCATCATCATCTCAACAACACATCCGCCTCACCACCACCAACAACCAAACCCACACCTTCGACCACGTCATCCTCGCCACACACGCTCCCCAAGCCCTCTCCATGATCTCCTCCTCAGCAACCCCCACCGAACGCGCCCTCCTCTCCGCATTCCAAACCAGCCCCAACACCGCAGTCCTCCACTCCGACGAATCCCTCCTCCCCCGCTGCCGCCGCACATGGAGCTCATGGAACTACCTCACCACATCCCAAAACACCCAAGTCTCCCTAACCTACAACATGAACAAACTGCAACACATCCCCTCCTCCCGCTACGGCTCCGTGCTAGTCACTTTAAACCCCCTCCGGGCCCCGGATCCAGATACTGTACAGGGGGTGTATGAGTATGCGCATCCGCTGTATACGCGTGCGGTGGTGGACGCGCAGGAACAGCTGCACAATATCCAGGGGATCAGGGGGGTGAGTTATGCGGGCGCTTGGACGAGGTATGGGTTCCATGAGGATGCGGTTACGAGTGGGCTGCGGGCGGCGGTGGAGGATCTGGGGGCAAGGATTCCGTTTGGGGTGGTTGATAGTACGCATCGGAGGGGAGGGGTGAGGGAGTTGACTTGGGTGGATGGGTTGTTTCGGTTGGTGATGCAGGGGGTTTTGTGGGTTTTGGGGTGCTTTGGTGGAGGACGGAAGAAGCAGGGGAAGGGGAAAGGGGTATGAATTGTTAATTGCAGTGTGTGAAGTTTTTTTTTTTTTTTGTTTTTTTCGGGGCAATTATGTTAGTAACTTTTATATAATCCATGGGTTAGAGGACTGGGGTAGCTTGGGGGGTTTATTTCTAGTTGTTTGGTTGTGGTTATTCCTCTGTTTGAAAGGCTGCAAATATTTGATGTCGTTTCGCTATACTGCGCACTCATTGTGGCGGGTAAGCAAGTGTATGAGGCAATTAATTTTGCCCAACCTTCATGGAAGTTTCCATAGTCTAGTGGTTAGGACGGCGGTCTCATATTCACTTATGACAGTACCTTCAAAAGGTCTGGCAATCCGCAAGCACGAGTTCGATTCTCGTTGGAAGCATTTCTTTTTTTTGTTCTTTTTTCTTTTTCCCTTCTTTGACAATAAGGAAAATGGTTTTTCATTTTTATTTTTCCACCTTTATAAGGTTATTCCTTTATTTGATCTCTAATTGAGCATCGCCTTCATAGACTGTTTCGATTTTGTTAACCGGCCTCGGGATATTTACACTGTCTTCGAAGTCAATTACTATCAACCACCAATTTCTCAGGATCACATCTCCTAGAATCAACTACAGCTGTAGCCCAGAATCAACCCTTCACAACCGTAACATCAACCCCTCCAGCAGGAATCTGGACCTCCCAGCCCCCTCGCGTCTTCTCCGTCCCCCCCTCCACAACGTAACCATCACTAGCCCCTGGATTCTCAACCCAAACCACAGCCGCAGTAGCATTCGCCGGCCCAGGAACAAGACGCAACTCCATCTGCTGAGGATCCGCACTCGCAAGGGAAACCTCCTCAATCCAACCCGCACTCGTAGTGACATAAACCCCCATGGAAGCCACGTAGACCCGACGACGCACCGCATCCCGAGGCTGGACCGTCACCACGCCATCGGACGTTGCGGTGTTACCGCCGTACGCGACGAGCCCGAGATCCGGGTCGTCAACTACATACACTGCGGACCCGAGCATCATCCCGAGAAAGGACGGGCCGTAGTCGCCGGAGTAGTCGTCGCCTTTGAGGGTGTCGGGGAAGGAATGGAAGGCGTGGAACATCGAGCCGTCCTGTCGGATGTTGCTCAGGGGGCCGGTTATTCCGCCGAAGCCGACGCGGAGGAGATGGGTGTCGGTCGGTTGTTGGCGGAATTGGGCGAGGAGAGGGAGTGCGTTGAGGCTGGAGCCGTAGTGGTGGATCATCCGTTCGATTCGTTGGAGTTTGCCGGCGTAGCTGGATGTTGTTAGCGGGTGGTGAATTGGCCAGTAGTATATATTCTTAGTATTGTATCCAAGAGGATCAATCCGACGTACATGAAATCCCAGTAGCGGCGGGCATTTCCATTCCAGCCCCAGTGCGACACTGTCGGCATGAAACCGAGGATGCTATTCACTGTCTTCGTGGCGGTGTTGGTGAGGTCGAAATAACTACCCCATGGATTAGCAGAGATATAGATGGATAGATGCTAGAAGAAGACTGACTTAGCCCAGTAATACACCCCTTCTTGCCCCGTTGAATCCCAAGCCATTTCGCTCCCGAATGGCGCAGTCTGGGAGTCCCACGCATCTGCTCGCAGCTTCATCGCTGCCTCAACAGCCTCAGCCTCCGCGCTCCATCCCTCGCGCTGAAGATCCTGCAGAAGCTCTCCCACCACCGTCTCGCCCATGAGCCCCACGCGCGAGTATCCCACCAGCCCGTTGCCCTGGCCATCCGTCTCGAAGCAGGCGACAGTCGTGTTGTACGCATGAGCCAGATACCAATCCCACGTATGGCTGGTGAGCAGCGACGGATCCTCACGGCCGGCTCGATACAACGCCCAATACGCCCCGATGACGTGGATATAGTCGTAGGCACGATCTGTGGAATACGAATCCGCCTGGTTCCAGGACCACCAGTTCCCCCACTGCAGCGACCCGTCATATTCATAGTCGGGCACCAGGTCCGGCTCGTAATAGAACAGGCTTTTCACCACGTGAGTTCCGTTATCTTGCAGATTTGGCAACAGCACCTGCGAGGCGAACTGCTCTAGTTTCGTCATCTCCGCCGCCGCGGGGAGGCCGTGCTGCTTCATCGCCGTCGCCAGGTAGATCACGCCGCCTTCGTCGCTGAGGCCTGCGATCCACACGCGGGGCTCTTGCAGCACGATCGCCTCGGTGGAAGCATCGTAGGACATAATCGACGGCGCGCGCCCGAATGGGTCGGTCTCGTCGGTGTACCACATTGAGCTTGTGGAAAACTCCCCCAGCTGGGCAATAGCGTCCGGGGCCGAGGTTGTGATGAAATAGTGCACGCTCTGCGTCTTCCCATCGGCGTAGCTGATATCGACCCTCGTGCGTCCCCACGAAGATCCCGTCGGGGTCAGAGATACCATGTTCCCATTTTCGACGATCTCAAAGGCATCTTCCTGGCTCACGATATCGGAGACGTTCGCCGAGTGAGAAATCGCCAGCCGCACCGTCAGGTCTTCGGGGACAATGTACCCGGTCCCGATTGTGAGGGGGGTTCCTGTAGAGCGGACAGCGTCTTGGATCCCTCGCACACCATCCGCCACCAGAGAGAAGCGGAGCCCGACGGTGGTCGACTCGCCGGCTTTCAGGGTGCGGGAGGTCGCCGTGTTCCAGGGTGTTGCGGCGGCCCACTCGTTCTGCGCGTACGCTTCCGAATGGACCTGCCATTCGTAGAAGCCCTCGAAGGTTTGGCTCTGGTATGCTGTGGCGGCGTCGATGGGTTCGTCGAGGTTGCGCCACGCCTCGAAGGGCGTGCTTGTATTGACCAAGGGGGTGACGATCAGTGCAGCCCCGGTGCCGGACGTAGGTACAACCTGTAAGTACCCGGCGTCCAGGCCGATGTGTGGATCGGTCAGGGAGCAATGCGCGGCCATGTCTTCGGCGGTGCGGTTGGTGAAGATGCTATTGAACTCGGTCGGGAAGCCCAGACTGCCGATCTCCAGGTCCTCCTCGCCGGTGTTGGTGATCTCGAAGGACAGTCCAAGGTCCCCGCTGACTCCGACCCAGCTGCGGGTGATTTGGAGTGGGGTACTGTCGCTGGACAGGGTCGGGGCCATGTCTGAGGCTGCAAGGACACCAGACTCGGTCGTAGCCTCGGTGACTGGCTGTCGGCTCTGGGCGGAGTCGATGGCGGTCCAGTCGGTCGTCCCGGAGGCGCGGTAGCGGAGGGTGATGTCCCCATTGTGATATTGGCCATTCGCTGCACGGAATGGAAGATAGTCGAAGGGGAGGAAGTCAAACGACTCTCCGGCGGGCTTCAGAGAGACCAGCACTTGGGAGTCTTTTGCAAGCTCCAGGTCGAAATTGGCAGTGGACAGGGACACATATCCATTGTCGAGGCCCAGATTGTCGGTCTGGGCCTTGACATGGGTCACTAGGGCGCAGACAAGAGGCAGGCTCCACCAGTTCATCTTTGCGCGATCGTGAGGAAATGTGGGTTGCGATCAGTTCTTCATGCGGAGATATATATATGACTGCGGAGACTGGGGGACTCCGGCCCTTGTCAGCCCATGGGAGGGTAGAAAGCGCCCATCGGGCTATCGGGGCCTTCAGACGCTGATCACTTAAAGGAGGATACATACGTGTGGAGGAATATATGTCCCGGTGGAGGTTTCCGGAGAAATGGCCATGAATCCTCCGTTTATAGATTATGCGGGAAAATGCCAATACAGGGATTGTGAGACACCATGGAAAGTATAGATGGATGCTACGGTGGCTACTATACTATCATTAGAGAATGAGCAACCAATCAAGCGTTTCCATAGTCTAGTGGTTAGGACGGCGGTCTCATATTCACTTATGACAGTACCTTCAAAAGGTCTGGTAATCCGCAAGCACGAGTTCGATTCTCGTTGGAAGCATTTTTTTGGGCCTTCTACATATTTTGCAGATCCACTTTATTATTGCATGCCAACTCCATTTTTCTAATATCAGTCAACTAACCCAGCATTCCATAAATCACACAACCCTACCAAAGTGCTGCCCTCTCTATCTTGCTGCTGATATGATGGCCTCCCAAAGACACTCAGTAGTATAATATCATACAACCTAGGCCAAAGCATGGAGAAAGAAAAAAGCTTTACAAAAACAACGAACTTATGCTGATCCACTGGTAAGGTAACACCGAGCGGCGCTACTTTTTTTTGGTCCACATGTTCGGTTGATGTTTGAAAAAAAGAAATGCTTCCAACGAGAATCGAACTCGTGCTTGCGGATTACCAGACCTTTTGAAGGTACTGTCATAAGTGAATATGAGACCGCCGTCCTAACCACTAGACTATGGAAACAGCTGATGTTTGTCATCTTGCACTATGGCAACATAACCAAGGGCATGCCGGTCTAGTATGGTCAGGTTCGAAACCACACACAACACTTGAGCATCAACATCAAACCCATATGATATTTCTACGTTATTGGACAATTCAAGAAAAGGAACTCAGTGGCATTCTTCAACGGGATTCTCTCAACAAGAGTAATAAACCATTGGACGGAAACATTCCCAGTAACTGCGAGTAAACTACTTGGATACCATTCAGCCATCACGTAGACCAGTCTCAATTACGCTTAATCGATCACCCGATGCAGTCCATATTTTCAGGATCTCCAGCGGAGGCGTTACAGTCGCCAACAATTCCTCCCATTCTGTCTTTGTTCGCTGCTTTCCATTCAGCAAAAACATCATCCTGAGATCCAGACCTATATTATCCGAGCTCTCATTAGTGTCCCGCATCACAATCTCACCGATCAGAAGACGCGACTGTGCGTTCATGACAACGGCAGTATTCGAAAGAATTTGTCGAGCTGACTTGTCCGGCCAGTCATGAAGCACACGTCGCAAGTAGTATATATTGGCTCCTTGGGAAGATGTCAACAAAAGTTTCAGACTCCCTGCATGATTGAGAAGATAGGAAATAGAAGCCAAAAAGCAGTCACTAACCTTTTACCGGCTGCTCCGTAAAGAAGTTATACTCCAAAGGTCTGATCCTTTTGTCCACGGTGGCTGGGAATTTGGCTAAAGTCTCAGGTAAATCCTCTAGAATCAGTTCACATTCCAGGTCCGGCAAGTCACTAGCAAATCGCTGCAGATCAACGCCTTGGTTTCCGCCGATGTCAACAATGACTGGCTTCGAAGAGCGACTGAGCTGGTCGCTGATTCCGCCATACTTTACGTGCCATGGCACTCCAAAGGCCGTATTGTTCATCGTCATGGAACAGTCGAAATTGGTCTTCAATTCCGTGTCGGTCTTCATCGTTTCCCAGATTGTCTCACCCAAAGCGTAGTCCCATAATGGAGGAATCTCTTCAAGGTTACAGGGTTTGCATTTGTCGATGTATTCTCCTAGCCGATTCGCAATGCGGTACATAGCCTCGCCTCTGATAGACACAATTGACGAATATCAGCACAACAACATGTTACAACTCTGTTCATAGCACAAAATACCGGGATGACCTACCCAAAGAGAAGCGCCCTGTTTGCGAGCTCATTTGACTGATACATGGTGTTCGCATTGGCTACATAGGTTTGGTAGCCTGTTTCGTCCACGAATCCCAAGGCAGCCACCATTCGCATGATCCGTGCTTTGGGGAAGAAGAAAAAAAAAAGGTCAGCATTCTCGCTAGCTATATCATGGGTTCTATACACACCCGTAAAGGAAACATCATATCCTGTGCTCTTGGATAGATCGGAAGAAGTCATGGACTTGTCTGGGCGTTTGGCAAGGGCCTGCAGGAGCCCCATTTTAATCGCCACATGAACGGAGAAATTTTCGACGAGCTTTGCGCATGGTTCAGGAATCAGCAACAGGTCACCAAAAATGCCAATATTCATATGTAGGAGGAGTAGTAGTAGTTACTTTTGACTGTGTGTGTCTTGTGAAAGGAGCTGGCGGCTGGATCGCCCGACGCAGTTTTTCCATCGCTTGCTGAATCTGGTCATGTGTGCCTAGTTCTGTAGGATCGTAAGATGCGACGGCATCTTGAATGTCTGTCGCCAGCTGTTTCAATTGATCTCGATCGGCCGTAGTGGCTATCGGATGCTTTGCTGGATTCGAACGAGAATCGTGGCAGAGGATGGACGCTGACTCCATAGCTTGATCTGATTGATATAGTGCGAGGACTGTTACACCGTGATGCTAGTGTGTGGCATTTTGGAAGGTATCAGGGTCGTACTTATAATGTCGTGTGTCTACTGATTAGAGCAATTGTGTTCCACGGACAAGCGGTGAGACATGACATGACGGGGCTCACGCAAAGTTGTCGTCTGACCCCCTTGCATGTCCGAAATAAACCTTCAAAGTGTATATCCAGTGAAGGTATTGTTTAGCGAAGGATGAGCTCGTACGGTTATACATCCATCATATAATCCTACAATATCGGGGAAACGGCAAAATGAAGATAATAGAAGGAGGATTTAGAAGCAATTCTCTGTATATTTGGTCTGTCTGTCTCAAGAGAAACGTCCTAGGTGATCTTCAGAAACTTAAGCAAGGATTAGGTACCAATGCCTAGTAGGCGCCATTTCGTGCTTCCCATGCAGGTTGAGGGGCTGGATCTGGCTTCCGGTATGCGGACAGGATGTGAGCTGTCGCCGTCAGCTCCAGCGAATCAACGCGAGCACCATCACCGTCAAATGCCCACAGAGTTAACGCAAGATGATTCAGTCCATTGTGGTTGAGAATACCCTCGGGGACGGGAAAATGAGTTTGTGGACCGAGTGCGTTGACTAAAGGAATTAATTATTAATATTCAGATCACCGACTGATATCACATGACCATTAACTGATAGACAACTTACCATATTTAGCAAACTGATATCCGTTCACAAAGAGCTGGCATCGGTAATTGCGCCCCGACGAGGAGGCTGAGGACGAGTGCGTCTGGTTAAAAACAAAGCTCAAGGGTATATCATAGCCAGTTGGTAAATCCAGCGTAAATGACGTTGCGTAGAAGCCAACTCCGGCCTTCGAAATCCCGTCACTGATAGGGTTCGAAACAGCCCAGTTGGAAGTCGGAGGGTGTGGGAGGTGATATCCCTGTCGTTCTGCATACAAGGCACCCTCATTGAGTGGACCACGCGCGAGATCGTGATACTGCTCTCCTCCAAAGTTTCCTGTCATACGCCACGAGATGTCGGAAGGCGAATGGTGCGATACTGCGTAGTCGAGAATACCCCGAGGAAATTTTATTGCGTCAGTGCCCGGTGCTTCCTCGTCTTGTCCCATGTGATCGATTAAGACTGTCAGCACATATGGGGTGTCGGATTGAAGCTTCTTGGGGATGGGGATGTCGTGCGAGTATGTCATATTGTGGCCGCTCCCAACCCAAGAGCCCAGAAAGGTTTCGTTCAGCCAAACAGAGTGGCCAAATCCCACGCCACCAGATATGTTAAGAGAGACGAGGGATTCCTGGCCATTGGCTGCAAAATGGCCTCGATAAATAAGGGACCCTCCATGATACCCATAGTCATCAGCATATAGGCAAGTGGGAGTCGTAGGTTTTCGGGTGTTGTTCGTGAAAGTCCGGTCTAGAAGGGTCCATTGGCTGTCATCATAGCCTGCCTGAATCTCCGGAAGGGTATCAATGTACTTCCATTCCAACTTGGTTAGTGACGGAATGGAGACAGAAGGTGGCGACTTGTAACGGATCGTTGCCGTGAGCTTGCCAATTGCGGATCGGGAGGTTTTGACCGGCTCTCCATTGAATAAAATGCCTCGTAGATGCTCGTTTGGCGTTGATATGACCTCAAGAGTGCTTGTTGCATTTACGTCTCCAGTCAATATAAGATCATTATTCCGGATCGACGCACTTCGGAGGAGATAGCCTCCCCTCACGATAATCAAATCTTTGGATGGCGAGCTGTAGTTTGCGATGGGTGCTGGAGCCGGAACTTCGAGGGCCCAGTGCTGGTAGGCGTCATTTCGCCAGAGAAGATGAACCTCTAACGAGCCAACCTTGACGACACGGCGGGATGGGGACACACGCCACTGTATCACCCAGCCAAAGGGCTCGTGTCTTTCAATCTTGACTCCAGCCCCTCCCAATACAGTCGGCTTCGGCAATTTGCCCCCCAATGCAAATTCGTGCAGTTCTCCATCTCCCCCATATAATATTAGGGTTCGTTGATTTCCAGCGCCACGTGCCCATGAGAAGATCTCGGCACTAGAGTACAGGAGATTCAACCCCCCAACCTCATAGTCAGTGACATGAATCTTGGAATCCCGTCCATTCAATGACAGACTGCCACCGAGCTGAGGAATTGTGGCATTTCCAACACTTGTTGGAACTTGAAGACGGTATTTAGCACTTCCAGTGTAGGTGAAGTCAGCGTGTCTAACGAGATAGAAATTAGTCTCGGTGCCATTGCCTAGCAGCGGAGTCACGGCGATCTTTTCATTTCCAGTGTAGGAACCGTTGACTCCAAGTCCCGGGGTCGCAGTAAGATACGCTGGGGAAACCTTGAGGAAGTTGGCTTGCAGCTTCTCCTCGCTGTACTTCTCACGCCATATCTGACGATCCTCAGTAATTGCAGCGCCATAATCATAGGAAGTGTAGCCCCCGTGGTAGCCAAGATTGCCCCAATTAGTGCCGCCATATGTCTATTCCATATATTAGCCCCGAGAAAACAAAGAACCCCCCACCAAATCAACCATTCAGGGAGACAAACCATATATATGTTAAACAGCTTGACACCAAAGCCGTAGTTATTCTTGTTGACCACCCGGACGGCTTCGTTATTAACCAAGACAGCACACCGGTCTTCAGTGACTCCCTCCCTAGATGGCGTCTCCCAATTAGAATCCTACACAATCGAATGCAGCGAGGTATATTTTATATTTACCATCCTCCTCCTGACCCCCCTTGGAATTCCATGATTGCAAAAGGCGTCGTCGGGCTGTTGTTCCGGTGTGTCAATTGCCAATTCCGAGGGAACCGATACGTTGGCCAAAAGTAAGGATTTCCACCTGGAGCAACACAGAGTAAGCGAACGGCACAGAAAAATTTCATATGGGGATCGGTAAGCCTCGTACAGTCATATCGCATTGGATACGCATCAATAGCGTAGATATCCACTTCACCCAGTCCAGTGCCGGGGGCGAAATATCCCAAGTCGAAATTATCGTTCACTGCCAGCGGCACCACCACACCGGCGTCGCGAAGCTGCTCTGCCGCATGAGCCATCACCTCCCGATTCATCTGGGTGGGAAATTCCTCGGCCGCGACCCCCGGCCACGAGCTGTATTCATTCTCGGGCTGGGCCATGATCACCGGCCCGCCATTGGTGATCTGAGCGTCCGCAATGATCTTCCCCATGGTCATCATATACTTTTGGGTCGCGCTGATATAGTCTTCGCTGGTGGACCGGATGACCCCCTTCTGGCGCAGAACCCATCCGGGGATGCCCCCGGCGGATGTTTCGGCGTTGATGTATGGGCCCGGTCGAGCAATGAGGTAGATGCCTGCTTCGCTGGCGGATGCGAAAAACTCGTCGAGGCTCCAGATTCCATCCGTCACGACCTGCCCGGGGTTTCCTTCTTGGAGACCCCAGTCGGTGTAGAAGGAGACTCCGTTGAATCCCATGCTCTTGATTTTTTGGAAGACGTCTAGCCAGAGGCCTGGGACGGGCAGTCGGAAGGGGTGGAATTCGCCTGAATAGATCATGATGCGCTCCCCGCGAACAAACAGCGAGTGTTGATCCCATGTTACCTGGGCTTGGGGATTAGCAACGCAGTTGGGGTAGGGCTGGGTCCTATGGCATTCGTGGGGGTAAGTACCAGATCTTGGAGTAATTGTGGTTCAGACCTGGGGGCTACATCCCAATGGTCCCCCAGTGAACCCACTACCGTCCATGACAGCCATGTGCTGAGTAGAAGTACTTTCCTAAACGAGAGCCACATCATGGTGGTCCTGTGGATTATGTCTAGATCCTAGCACCAGTATACATGCTGGGAGCCCGACCTTATATAACTCGATTGCCATTGTCCAATGCGGATTGCGCATTGAAAAAAACGGGACGCATTGAGTGTTAATTACCAGGTTGATGGATAATCACACCCCGGCATGAGTGTAGCTAGACCTTAAATGCTGGTTCTTTCATTGCAGTGCTCCGTCTTGCTTCGGGTATAGTTTTGATCCAGGATTGGTGGAGAAAAGCTGATCTGCATGCGGGGAAGTAACGAAGCCCTACTCGCGATGTTGACAAGCATTGTTTAGGCTAAATCACCTTCCATTAAGTCAAGCTATTGGTTACCTCTCGCAGTTGTTCTGTATGTCGAACTCGGAATAAGTCCGTTGTTTTAATTGTCAGGCCATACCCGGTGGGGTAGACCAATTATTCTCGTCAAGGTCCATCTTAGTACCTTACTCCGTATTAACCCACAATGAAGTAGCTGACTAGTTGAATGTCTGGGCTAGTAAGGGAAATGTGACCCGAGGCTGAGATGACGATGCCAACTAAAGTTCTGGTGGCGAAGTTGGGCTCTGACTAAGTCGTAAAGCAGAATGGCAACATCTGCTGTGCATGTCTCTTAATGTTCATTATCCACCAGGGCCTCTAGAATTTTTGTGCACTTGATCGGACCCCACACATCTCATGAGATCTGCCATAATTGGTCGGTAATCAGCTCCGGTGGCGCGGATTGGAGTGGATATTGATTCCGCATCTATATCATGATTCCAGGCCGTTTTGATTGGGTTGGAAAGTCCGGAAGTCTCGGACCCGACCACAGAATATGGGACAAACGCCCTCGGAACCATGGAATGGAATAGAATATTATAAGAGGTGGCATCAATTTAAAATCAAGTGGCTTCAATGTTGGCGATGACCTCGGCCGAACCACCCCAACAGGAGATACTAAAACCTGCCGATTCATGTCGCCGTTCAGAAACAACTCAAATTTCTTTCTTGACCCAGGTTCCTAGAAAGACAAAACACAACCCTCTCTGTTTATTGTGATGGCATGTCCCCAGCGATGCAGACTTGTACTGTCGCCCCAGCCCTCCCGACGGTAACGCCTGTGCAAGAAACACCAACAAACCCGAAGAATACAGGGGCCGATGGTCATAAACCCCTCGGAGGCGTTTCAGAATGGCGAGCCTTGAAAACCCTCGAAATCTTAAACACCAAACGCCTCAACCAGCAACTACAACGCCGCTGGCATCTTGAGCAACTTGTTCCCGCTGGGGAGAGATTTCGTTCGGTCACACACCCCGTACCAATTCCATCTTTCGGGCCTTGGTCTGGGAATAACGATGATCTGGAATACTTGAGAAGCTCGGTTCGGTATATCCGAGCACGCATTGAGAAATGCAAAGAGCTGACGAGGGAGATCGAGAGGAGGATCAATAACAGAAAAATACGATATCCGCCACACTTTTGTCATACTTGCCTCTCGTCGGGACCCAAAGAGAATGTGCTTTTGACAACCTGTGGACACCGAGTCTGTCTCTCTTGCCTCTCATTTATTATGGACGATGATGGAAGTTATGAATGCAGTATTTGTTTGGAGCGAACGTCGCTGGTATTGCGGAAACGGCCACATGGTGCCATTTGGTAATGCATGATGGGATTTTGTTATTGAGAGAAGTTAGAGGGTGGTAATTTTGTATTATATTGTCGTTTTGTTTTGTTTTTATTGTTTTGTTTTTATGATTGAACATGGAGACCTTGATGATGATGATGATGTAAATAGTTGGCAGTTCTGTTGTTGACGAATGAATAAATGAACAAATGAATAAATAATTTATGCATTGATTTGATTACCTCATCTACTGAATATGCTCCTAGTCACGTGCAGCATCTCAGTCACCGCCTACCTGATATGTCAGCCATCAACGGGAACGGAAGAACATAAATGCGATATCGCCCGATAATCTTGAACGGAAGATTGGCTTTTGCAGATTTTCACCATCCAGCAACAACATCGGTATCTTGGTTTTGGTCCCCGTCCGCCAACATGCCTCAGAACGAATATGTCGAGCGATGGCAGAAACTTCACGGAAAGCGGTATGTTCATAATTTTATTTTTTTTTCAAAATCCCTCTCACTCTCTCATGTTTCCCCGTCGAGCAACGCCCACTAATCGATAACATAGGTTCGATACCGAGGAGCGGGCTCGCAAGAAGCAAGCCCGTGAGCACCACCGCCAGTCCAAGGATGCGCAGAATCTCCGTGGTCTGCGGGCCAAGTTGATGCAGCAGCAGCGCCATAAGGAGAAGATCCAGATGCGGAAGCGTATCAAGGCCCAGGAGGAACGCAACGTCAAGTCCAACTCTGGTGACGCCGAACCGAAAGCCGCCGTGCCTCACTACCTTCTTGATCGTTCCGAGGCGACCAACGCCAAGGCGTTGTCCTCCGCCATCAAGGATAAGCGAAATGAGAAGGCTGCGAAGTTCTCCGTGCCGATCCCTAAGGTCCGTGGTATTTCGGAGGAGGAGATGTTTGGAGTTGTTGCTACTGGCAAGAAAACGCATAAGAAGTCGTGGAAGAGAATGATCACAAAGCCTACTTTCGTTGGTCAGGACTTTACTCGTCAGAATGTCAAGTTCGAGCGTTTTATCCGGTATGTTTTATTTATCACTCTTCGTGACGGGGGATATCCCCCACTGGTTCCGCATGGCTAATGTGATTGATTTTTGTTTTAGTCCTATGGGTTTGCGTTACAAGAAGGCCAACGTCACTCACCCCAAGCTGGGTGTCACTATCCAAGTGCCGATTCTCAATGTGCAGAAGAACCCTAACAACCCTCTTTACACTCGTCTCGGAGTTCTCAGCCGTGGTACCATCATCGAAGTCAACGTGAGTGACCTGGGAATGGTCACCACTTCCGGTAAAGTGGTATGGGGTAAATGGGCCCAAATCACCAGTAAGTTCTATGCCTATGACACAAAGTTGATATGTGTTATATACTAACCTGTATAGACAACCCCGAGAACGACGGATGTGTCAACGCGTATGTACCCCAATAGCGCTCTTTTCCCCTATCCCTGCTACTTTCATGCCATATACTGACATCACTTAGGCTTCTTCTCGTATAAGAATCCCCCCAGAGAAACCGGCTCGACGTGCGGCAGAAGATCGTTGAATCCAGACATGCATATGCCACACGATCTTCATGACCCCCTTGGGCTGTTGAAGTTCTCCCCAGCCTGGACAGCGTCAATAATAGACAGGATATCCTACTTTCGATCATCTTGCGTGTTCTTGATACTGGAACCCTGCCCGTGCTTGTTTTGGATGCGAAATCGGATGAGTTGATGAAGGAGGCCTCTAACCACAGCCAACCCTTTTCTTATGTGATACCCGAAAAGTTGCGATTTGAAAGAAAATACGCAAGGACGTTGTGGACTCGTTATAGAAGAAGTGTGAAGAGTTTTTTTTTTTTTTTTTCAATTTGGGTTTATGATGATATTAGGTTTCTCTCGCGGGCGTTTCGAAAACATTCGTTGCTATGGATAGCAATATAGTGGTTTAGCTAGAGCAACTAGAAGATATACTTCTCTGCCTATCGCCTGTATCGGGTTTCTTAGCAAGTCACTTCATGCCAAGTTATCAGCTCTAAAGTACAATATTTGAGATTCTTGTCGGGCCTCAAGGATCTTCCCAAAGACCTTAGAAAATTTGTCTCCACGTTGCGGGGGTGGTCGACAAGTGTAGATGCTCTATCCATAACCTTGAACCGAGTTCTCTCATATAGGGAGCTAGTTGCTACTTAGGCAGCGAACTTTGCTAGCCTAGAACCTTCATCTGCTATTTGACATTTCGGCTCTCGAGGGCTATTCTGCTCTTTCCCCTTTTGGACGTCCCCGTGACTACACCGTACCCTAACTTCAACCTATATACTTCATTTATAGTTGTTGCCTGCGGTTGCTACCCGTTGACAATAGTTCTTTATTATTATTATTCTTATCATTATATAATCTTGAAATATTGAGATTATCTGGCTGGTGAAGTATTCTGAAGGGCAACTCCCGAGTTGCTCCAGGAGGTTAATCAACCGATTCAACACACGCCCCAGCTCGCTCATGCCACGATCAGCAGCATATGGCAATGCAAGTCACTCACCAGAGCAATAGCCGGTTTTCCGATCAAGGGGTGGGTTCGCGTATAGAACGGTTCTGCCTACATCTGCCCAGACAAAAAGATCCAAGTGTAGGGCTAATTTCATTGATGATCATTGGTAAATGTTCTGGTTGATAGTGGGTCGATCCATTTGGAGGCTGCCCGCTCCCCCGAAACCCCAACGGTCCCCCCCTGTCTTCAGCCCTATGAAAGGAGGTAAATATTCGTAGCACATATAAGTGGTCCATATGGCTTGTCGTTACAGTCACAGTTTAGGCATACATTCTTGGCTCATTCTCAATCCTTGGACCTGGTCTCACCGTTTCTTTTTCATCTGAAAATTCACAGATGCAGCAAGTTACGCTGACTGCATTGGATAGAGACTGCATTGGATAGATCCTTTCTTCCAGGCTATAACAATACTCCTTACTATGGGTTGAGCTATTCTTTCCTTCTCTCTCTTTTGGTTTTTTTTCTTTCCCCTTTGAATTCCCGGCCTCATCTTTGAACGCACTCGTTATCACTCAGTGCGGATGAGACTACATTTTACGCTCCATTCAATGTCCCCCTTCCACTATAAGGCACGATGGACATAAAAGAATCTCCTCGTTTCACCTGCTTCTCGTGTGGAACCCAAAACACCATCGCCTCAACTACCTGGGAGGGGGCTCTGGATATTGAGAAGGACAACGACCTCGCCGATGGATGGTGGCTTGATATCTGCGATGCCACCGAGGAAGACGTGGATCAGGTTTCGCAGGCTTTAGCCATCCATCCCCTGACAGCCGAGGATGTCGTCATCCGAGAGCCACGAGAGAAGGTCGAGGTATTCCGGAACTATTATCTAATCTCGCTACAGACCCTGATATCCTCGGCAGTCTCCAAGGAGGGAGGAGGAGGGGGGGGAGAAGACCTTGCGACGCCATTCCACGCATCCAAACCTGAACCCGCCCCGTTTTACATCCTGGTCTTTAGAACCGGGGTTGTGACTTTCTCGCCCAGTGGATGCAGCCATGTTGCAAGAGTGCGTGACCGCGCTCGCAAGTTGCATGATCCAAAGGTCCTGTCAGGCGACTGGATCTGCTACGCTATCCTGTAAGCTGAATCCCCTTCATTCGTATTTCCAGTTGACTGACAAAAGGGCGGGGTTCGATAGTGATGATATCGTCGACAGCTTCTTACCGTACATGGAGTCCGCCGAACGCGAGTCCGAAGCCATCGAAGACCAAGTCTTCACCGCCAGGGCTGAGGACCTCCAAATCCTGATTCCGCGCATCGACCGCCTGCGCAAGAATATCACCCACCTGATCCGCTGTCTGAGTGGGAAGCATGACGTGCTCAACTCCTTTATCAAACGGTGCCAGGCGATAGATAGGCATCCGGTCTTCCCCGATGGGGACCTGAGCCTTTACCTGGGCGATGTGCAAGACCACCTCGTCACGACAATGACTAGCTTGACCCATATTGATGAGATAATTTCGAGGTCTCAGTCCAAGTTCCTGGCGCAGCTCAGCGTTACGAATCTGCGCTTGAGTTTGAATATCAACGGAGTGCTGAGTCGAGTGACGGTTCTGGCGACGATCTTTGTTCCGCTGCATGTCGTGACGGGCATGTTTGGGATGAATGTTGAGGTCCCTGGACAGGAGGTGCATTCTTTGGCGTGGTTTTTTGGGATTGTGGGGGCATTTGTTTTGTTTATTATTCTTTCTTGTGTTGCGGCCAGTAGATATAAGTTGTTGTAGATCTAGAGTATAGAAAATCCACAAACCGAACCCGGTCTAGATAACAAGTCTATTTCCAATCGGAGGCGATGTTCAACTGCCATCTCATATCCCTTCTAGTACAACCCCTAGTCCCCTGCTACTGAAAATCCGTACTAGATGCAATCTTCTCCATTGCCTCCAGATTCTCCTCCAACGAAGATATCTTCTCCCGTATCTGCAGCACACAGTCACGACCGAGCGGCAGCCGAAGATATTGGCTCTTCCCTGCCCCCATTCCCCGGCCCAGGACAACATCCACAATCCGCTGCGCTGCCTTCTCCGGATCCCCAGGCTGTTTTCCATCCTTGTCGCCGTAACCATGCAGGGCATTATCTACCGCCGTTCCCTTGTAGTAGGAAGAAGTCCCAGCTGCAGCGTACTGGAATGCGCCCAGGAAGTTGGTGCGAAAAGATCCCGGTTCCACTAAGAGGACCCGGATGTTGAAGGGAGCGACCTCCTCGGCGACACATTCAGAGAGACCTGTTGGAGGAGGACTTGTTAGACCGTTCAATTGAACCATGTCTGGATACTTGGAAAGACAATTCTTTTTACCCTCTAGTCCAAATTTGCTGGTGGAATATCCTCCGAACGCCGGCCTTGCCCGTATACCCCCTACGCTACTGATGTTGACGATCGTGCCGGATCGTTGGGCGCGAAAAAAGGGCAACGCGGCTTTCATGACTCGAAGAGGGCCGTAGAGGTTGGTGTTGATCTGTTTATGGATCTCTTCCTCGCTGTTTCAAACCATCAGTCTCTGCTTGCAGGGGGGGAGGTAATGTAATGCGATGACGATTGGAAGCAGTCTCTGATCGAGGCTGTGAGGGGACACAAGAAGTAAAACTGCAGCAAGGTATAGATGAATAGACATGATAGGAAACATCAAACGGAGACTTCATGCCTTAGGTCTTCAAAGCTCCCTAGAATTGAATAGCCGGCATTGTTGACGACAACATCCACGTGGCCAACCTCGCGGATTACGTTCGTGATTTTCTCCGCGGTGCTGGATAGGGTGACATCTAAGTCTATCCATTGACCACCGAGTTGTTCAATCTCAGGATGTGCAGCGGCTGCCCTTGCCGGGCTTCGTGCAGTGGCGATTACCCTGTGTCCGCTATTGAGGACTTCCTTGGCTAGAGCGGCGCCAAACCCTGATGATGCGCCCGTAATGAGCCAGACTTGCTGCGCGGTCATGGCTATAGCTGCAATGAACGTATCGATTGGCATAGACCTGGTTCATAAAGATTGAGAGATGGGAAATGATTGTTGAGGAGGATAACTTTCGGCATGATACTCCTTGATGCTGAACCGAACATGGCGGATTCGGAATTTATAGAAGACAGCAAATTCCGAGAATCAATGCGGGGACGTTGAACTTGTTTATTGCAAGAAGTACTGCAGAAATATAATCTAGCAAGTGATTCAAGGCAGTATGTCCCTTTGCAAATAACAGAACATGCGAATGATATATTTTGGTAGTGAGATATGCTTCTTCGAACGATGATATGTCTGAACTGCCGCGTACCCCTTGTACCAACAATACCAAGTAGATTCTTGATAGCCATCCAGAGAGGTGTAAAGCGAGAAGGTTATTTCTCGTGGATGTTGCATGCCAACAAACCAACCCCTTGTAGGAATTGACCTATCTCAGAGTATCTGGTTGGTTTCTGGGTGGTTCCTGATCCCCATGAGGAGTTGTTTCTCCTGGACGAACAATGATCAATGATATCCTTGTGTATCTCTCCATATTTTGGCATACCTCGGGGATATTGATTTTCAAACATGGCTAGAACTAGAACATTAAAAAAAAAGAGCCGACAGCTTTTCCCCCCCATCAGTCGTTTCCCACTACTCCGGAGTACTCAATCGATGCCGTGTTCCACAGGCGCAACCAATGGAAGTACGGAGTATACCATGATCAAATGCAAATGATGGCAGGTTGTCAATCAGCAAACCCTGTATCTCAGAATAATAGATTTGAGTACCTTCTACAAGAAGGCTTCCCTTTAGTTGTCAAGTCACCCCAGAAACGGAATGAAACCCCACTCGAAGCCCCGTTCTCAATCTTGTTCCGAGTACGTCGGATGATACTCTCCGGTGTTTGCTTCAAAAATAGACCCCAGTGTCGAAACAACATGTCTTCGGTCTAGCCCAGTGGGGGATCATTAACAGCGCAGGCTAAATAATTGCCGCAAGCTTGATCACACGAGCAAATCGCTGGGCGGGATCAATCAACATGAGGCCATTTGGCATCAGTGATCGCCCAAAAGAGTGGGGCAGATCCGGCTTCAACGTTCCGGCGAAGCTTTTGTGCCACCGAAAGAGTGTATTATGCAGCATGCTAATGTTTGGGGGGTTGTTATGTCTGGTTTGATGCACCCGAATTGGTGCATAACCCACTTTGTTCGCCGTCTTATCCCCCACCTCCTCTCTTTGAGATACTTGGCCAACACTACGCGGGGTCGATCATGGGAATTTCTGCATGGCTACCATACAGTAGACGACGACATGTCGCACTTGGTATTTTTGGTCCATAATAATGCCCCGTGGGTGAAGTGACGGCCCTGGGGAATACAAATATCATGTCCATGCCACTAGTCGAAACCAGATGGGTTACTATGCCTATCAGCGAATCCCTCAAGCTCGGGTTCAACAAGAAGGGCTTGACTTAAGTGACCAAGTGACAGAATGTTCGCCCAGTACTTAGAGGGAGAAAGCCTCCATGGATATTATCTCCATGTGGCTGTTGGCGCAGTATGTGTTACCATCATATCAACCTCTGTCGAGAAACGGCCTAAGCTTACTCTGCAACACTTTAGATACTCGTCTACGTCGCCACAAAATGCTTTTACGAAATCTTCATCAATCCTCTTAAGAAATTCCCAGGCCCGAGGTTGGCAGCAGTGACGCGGCTTCCCCAACTCTACCACGCATTGAAGGGCGACTCCATCGACTGGATCCACCACCTTCACTCCGTCTACGGCGACGTAGTACGCATTTGCCCCGACGAGCTCAGCTACACCAACGGCGTCGCCTGGCGCGGCATCTATGGCCACTCAAGCGGCGGCAAGAAGACCACCGAGAAAGACAAGCGATTCTACGGCCCCTCCTTCAACGGCGCATCAGACATCATCCGCGCGTCGGGCCCCGACCATGCGCGCTTCCGCCGCAATTTCTCCAACGCGTTCTCCGACCGCGCCCTGCGCGAACAGCAGACCCTGATCTGCCAGTACGTGGACATGCTGGTCGACAAGCTGAACGCGGCGATCCGCTCCGACCCGGACGCCAAGATCGAGATCGTGCGCATGTACAACCTCACCACCTTCGACATCATGGGGGACTTGACCTTCGGCGATCCCCTGGGTCTCCTCGACGGGACGGGGAACAGCAGCTGGGTCTCGGCTGTGTTTTCCAGCATCAAGACGAATTCGCTGCGGAGGGGCTCGCGGTATTACCCGTGGGCGTCGCTGCTGTTCAACCTTTGTCTGCCGCGGGGTCTGAAGGAGAAGGCCATGTCGCATTACCGGTCTTCGCAGGAGAAGGTTGATAAACGGGTCAGTCAGGAGAAAATCTCTAAGCCGGATATCTGGGGGCTCGTGATGAACCAGAAGGAAACCCTGCGGATCTCGCGCGAGGAGATGTATGCCAACTCGCAGGTCTTCATGGTGGCTGGCACCGAGACCACGGCGACGGCCTTGAGTGGGTTGACGTACCAGCTGCTGATGAATCCTGCCAAGCTGGAGCTCATCACCAGAGAAGTGCGGGATACGTTTGAGCACGATGGGGATATCGATCTTATTGCCCTCCCGCAGATGAAGTACCTGAACGCGTGTATCGAGGAAGGGTTACGCATGTACCCGCCTGTCCCTGTTGGCCTGCCTCGTGTTACGCCACAGGAGGGGATGGTGATCTGTGACGAATATGTCCCTGGGAATGTGGGTGGTTTTTACTTGCTTGGTCCCTGTGTTGTCGTAATAATTTACTGACGGAATGGGTTTCTATCTAGACTACAGTCTCTGTGGCCCAATGGGCGACTTACCGCAGCCCGAAAAACTTCAAGCGTGCGGATGAATTCCTTCCTGAACGGTGGACCGACGCTGCATTTGCCTCGGACAACAAGTTCGCGTTTCAGCCTTTTTCATACGGCCCCCGCAATTGTCTTGGAAAGAAGTAAGGATTTCTCTTTTATTTGGATGGAAATTGGGACTAACGTTTGAATGTGTCCCTAGTCTCGCGTACCATGAAATGCGCCTGATTCTTGCAAAGGTCCTTTATAATTTCGATCTGGGTTTCGTGCCAGGATCAGTGGGTTGGGATAAACAGAAAACCTTCCTACTTTGGGAGAAGAACAACCTTATGGTTCAGTTGAAGCCGAGAGCCCGGGTCTGAGAGGTTTTATATGGCGGCCATATGGATAACGAACGATGCAGGGTTTAATTGGGGATATTGGGAAGGTCTTTCCAAAGTACCTACCCATCTGTTGTCATGTAATTTGGTGAAATGCACCGGTTTATCACAGTCTCGGATCATTGAACTCAACATAGTAGGAATCACTCCGTAGGCCAGATATGCTCGACTAAATATAGGAAAATTCGAGCTACAAAACCAATCCCAATCAGCCACTTCTCGCCCTGGCATTCATCAGCATCGGCCCCCGATAGAGAACCAGATACTCCGGACAGTTCCACTCCTTCGTCACAGGCTCCCAGTCAAAATGCCACAACAACTTAGCCACAATCAACCGCAGCTCCATCCACGCAATATTCCGGCCAATACAGGTTCGAGGCCCCAACCCGAAAGGCTGACTTGCCTCCAGATCGTCATTTTTGAACTCGCCATCCCGTTCCATCCACCGCTGCGGCAGGTACTCATCCGCACGGTGGAAAACGTCGGGATTGCGGAAGATGTTGTAGCGCATGGCCCCCAGCTCAGTGTTGCCGGGAACTATGTAACCGGCGACGGGGATCGGGTTGTCGGTGCGTCGCCACATCGGCCCAGGGAGAACCGGGGAAAGGCGCATCGATTCGTTTAACACGGCATCTAGATACGGGATCTTCTGTGCGAGCTTGGGGGAGAGAACGCTGTCTGAGGTGGGGAACTCGTTGCGAATCTCAGAGACTAGACGCTTGTAGACTGTGGGGTTTTGGCCCAGGTGCCAGAACGTGTTTGTGAGAGCCGTGGCGACGGTGTCTCCTCCACCTGTAGATATATAAAAGAAAATAAAGAATTAGAGTGAGGCTTTTTTCAATGGATCGGATCGGATCATATTAGGGCTTACCGGTCACGAGGTTCGTCGCCTCACCCAGCATTTCATACTGGCCCAGGTGCGTGTAACCCTCTTTGCCCTTGAATTTCTCATTCCCGGCCTCAATAATACTGATGATATCCTGACGGCTCCCCAGATCAATTTCCGTCGCATCTCGCTTCTTGCGTAGATTCAGATGGTAGCCCGCAAACTCCACCACGCCCCGGAAAGCCTTAGGCGTCATCCAGCTAGGCCCGTACCGATTAACATTCGACAGGAAGCGAAAGACCTCAGGAATACACTGCGCCACGACCGACCAGCGGAGCACACTCGGCAGCACATGCAGAAACGGGTGATCCTGGAGCTTGTCCAACATACCAAAGTTGGCGCCAAACGACAACGCGCCGATAATGTCCAGCGTAGCACAGTCAAAGTAATCCGTCAGATTCACTGCACCCGCGGGCGCCGCTTTGGCAAGTTGCGTCACCAGCTTGTCGACGATCGGCACGACAATGCCGGGCTCCTGCGAATTCAGCACGGTATTGGAGAATCCGGGGGCCATGAGACGGCGTTTGCGACGGTGCTCGCCCGCGTCGCGGATGTTCGACACATTCGTGCCGGCAAATCCAATCACCCTGAGGGCGAAGTTGCCGCGGTACACGTCGCTGCGGCCGATGATGTCCTTCAGGGAGCGCGGGTCGTTGAATACGACTTGACCTGGCGCGACGCGGATGACGTTGGTCTTGTATTTGCGGAACAGTGTCTCGCAATGCTGGGGGAAGTAGCCCGTCCAGATATAGTACAGGAAATACAGACTGGAGCAGGCCGCTAGCTTTGGGCCAGGGTACCGGGCCAGGGGATGTAGCGTTAGTCGGTACGCACATACTGCGAGGGTGCTTGCCACGATCTAAATGCATTTTTTTTAGCGATGTTCTCCAGATAATTATCATCACGTCAGAATGGACGTACAATTGCAAGTCCTGTAGACCATAAAGGTATGGGGAGCTTGTTCAGTGCCTCCATGACCGTCAAGTCCTTGAGGACGAAAAGGTGCTCTGACATGGCAACCCTAGAACTTTAGGAGTGGAAAGACATATACGCCCTAGAAATATATCCACGTTAAGTCTTCCCGTACAAGTCGTGGAAGTCGGTGATCTATTTATCATGTTTATGGTGGTTCATACAGTCAGCACAACGATGTACTACCCTGAGCCGGATAATCGGATCCAAGGTGGAAATAGCGGGGTCTCTCTGATCATCGACTGTTGGATGCAAGATTATGGAGATTGGGCCAATGTGGATAACTGTCCATGTTTTTTTTGTTGTTTTTTTTTGCCCCCTCTACTACTACATCCGACGGAGGGAGAATTTATCTAATCACTGTCCAATCGATGGTCCGTTTCAGGCATGGATCCGACGGACAGGGAGCTGCTGGGAAGAACACGTACAAGGATAGATTGCGGGGGGGACTAGCACGGGATCTTGATCAATACTTATTGGCTGGAAATGGAGAAAGAACAGGGGAATATCTTGTGGAATACATACCAAGGTAGAGATAGACGATAGTCAAGTCCGCCAATGACACTCGACTAGCCCTATCTCGCTAAGAGAGGCAATGACGAATGTCAAATACTCGACATGAGGTTGATATAATCCCCCAAGAATAGTTAGTTGGTTAGCAGCTGCCCTGTTTACTAATGCATGAGCTCTCAGACCTCGTTGGCTATGGAAGCTCCTGATGTGGACTCGGGCCAGATAGTCCGTGCATATGCAACCGTCGGATAGCTCAGATTGCCTAGCGTGGGAAAGGAAAAGGAAGCCTTCCACTGCTTCCCCTATCGGCGAGAGATCCCCTGGTCCCCGAGCTTTGATCATTACACGACTCAATTCTTGTGGTGTTGGACCCTTATCACAATTGGAACGATGGCAGGTTTGCCCAGACGTAGGATCCCATCAGACACGGGATATTCGCTATCAATGGGTATCACCAGATCACTACTAGTACTGGAATCCTTCAGCATGAGTGATAGGAGAGTCTCCAGGGTAGAGAGGTGGTTGTGTTTATATTGGGAGTGAGGCCTCGTGTCTGTGTCCTGTTTCACAGTTTCTTTCAATGGATATCCATTTTCTATTTGGGTAGGAAATAAACAATTACCACCATACGTTTGATATTCTTCTACTCCACTTTGTCCCCATTTATCGGGCCCCCACACTCAGAGCTAGGTACATTCTACATTCTGTGCTAAACATACAAGCAATGGGGTCCACTCTAGGTGAGAAGCAGCTCCCAGAGTCTAGAGCCGCCTCCGATGCGTCCCTGGACGACGTCGAGTCTGGAACTTCTCAACCACCCAGAAACTGGCTCGAACGGATAGGCCAGAGGTTGGACGGCTTGGCCGGGTTTGAAACCCGGGGCATTGAGCGAGTTCCGGAGCATATGCGGCAGGGACCTGTCACCACCAAAAAGTACCTCGAAGCGGGGCTTGTGTGGTTTGGAATCAACTGCACGGCCAACAGCCTGAATGTCGGAATTCTGGGACCTTCCGTGTTCAAACTGGGCTTTGTTGACTCGATTATGTAAATGATGCCTGTGATGCTTGCCCTACCAGGATTGATTGACGCTGATATGACTTCTCTTCATAGATGCTGTGTGTTTGGGACACTGGTTGGATGTCTCTGCTCGGGGTACATTTCGACCTTTGGGCCCGTGTCTGGATGTCGCACGCTGGTCATCTCTCGATATACCATGGGGTGGTGGCCCTCGAAACTCTGTGTTGTCCTGAACATCGTCATTGCCCTCGGATATGGAGTGACCAACTGCCTTACTGCTGGCTTGGTTCTCTCGGCTGTTAATGGTCATGGCATGGGGGCCTGGGTGGGGATTCTTGTTTCGGCCCTCATCACTTGGGTCATTGCAACATTCGGGTATCGTTGGTTCTTCAATTACGAGAGGTTCGCTGATTTCATTCTCCATGAATGGCATTGGATAAGTTGACTGATATGTGGCCTCTCAGATACTGTTGGATACCCCAGGTGCTAATTATGTTTATCATGATCGGATGCTCTGGGCCTCATTGGAACGTCGACAGCCCGAGTGTAGGCACTGGAGGTGTACTGGCCGGTAGTCGTCTGACTTATTTCTTCCTGTGTATGTCCGTGCCGTTGACATGGGCCAGCTACGCCGCCGATTACTACGTATGCGATTCTAGCTTCTCTTTTCCCCTACGCTTATTCCATTTACTGACATACGTACGTACTACCACAGGCTTATTTCCCGAAAGAGACGGTCAAGTGGAAAGCATGTCTTGCCACAACAACCGGGATTTTTCTCGCCAAGATCCTCTGTCTCTCCATCGGAATCGGCCTGGCAAGCGGTGCCCTTGTCAATCAGTCCTGGGCAGAGGGAGAAGAGATATCATCGGGAGCCCTAATCATGGCCAGTCTCGCTCCGCTGACGGTGTTTGGCAAATTCCTCGGCGTGATACTTGCCCTTGGCCTAGTCGCAAACCAAGTTCCAGGTAAATAAATAGTTCGAACCTTCTTCCCCCCCGGAGGCGAAACCATACTAAATCTCCCCAAATCAAATAGGCGCGTACTCGGCATCATTCAACTTCCAACTGTTTGGGCCATGGGCGGCCCGCATTCCACGTTTCATCTGGAGCACCATCTCTGTGCTTATTTATACTGTCTGTGCCATCGCGGGCGAGGAATACCTCCTGACTATCTTCCAGAACTTCCTAGCGCTTGTTGGTTACTGGACGATGATTTGGGTGGTGATCACCCTGGAGGAGCATGTGCTGTTCCGTCGCAAGCGCGGGTTCAACTGGGATGCATGGAATGACCGCACCGCATTGCCTGTCGGCGTGGCGGCGTTCGTCGCCTTCTTGATCGGATGGGCGGGTGCAATTCCATCCATGTATCAGGTATATTTCACAGGGCCGATTGCGGCTCTAGTGGGACATGGTGCGGATGTAAGTCGATGCTGTGATGGTGAAGTGGAGACCGTGGAATGATGGCTGGCTGACTTAATGATGTTGTACAGATGGGACTGCCGGTTGGGGCGTCTTGGACGGCGGTGGCTTTCCCTCCTCTGCGATATTTGGAATTGAAGTATTTTAAACGGTAGTGAGGGCATTGCAAGTACTAAGGTTGGTAGGTTTGGACCCTTAGCCCTAATCACCATCGTCAGATCGACCCACTTAGCCATGGTTCTAGAGCTTCTTACCCAATGGTAATTGTGGAATGCAAGACATCTTCTTTATCAATCAGTTGGTTTTAATTAAACTAGATGATTGAGGGGCACTGGTAGTAGACGTACTAGTTCTAGGTACTCAGGATTCTGCAATACGCTCTGGAGTTCTCTAATAATTCATGTTTTTCTATAAAATCAATTTCGATCATAACTAGCCTAACCAAGCTTAACCCCATTATTAATGTCCCCGCCGTTGAGCTAATTCGAACTCTAATTTCAATTTTTGTAGTTCAATTTTAGCCAATTTCAACTCTGCTTCAGCTTGTCTTCTCTCCATTTCAAGTATTTCAAGCTCACGTCGATGATTTTCCATGTAGGAAATCTGATCTTGATTCTGCGAATTCGAATTTGTACTCTGTTGACGACGACTCATCGATCTGAAACAAATCAGTAAAGATTGATTTAAAAGGTAGAAGAATGTATGTATCTACCTGCGATAAGAGATGGTCAAAGTTGATTGAGAAGGCGGAGGCCTTCTAACTCTAGATCTTCCTCGAGAGACTGATCTTTCTCGAATCAACACTGATGAACTAGCATCGAAACTAGAATCCATACTTCTATTATCTTGCTGTTCTGTTCTTTTTCGTTTTCGTTGCCCTTTAAACGAGTTAGTTTAATAATTAGTTTGAAACCACTTATACATACCCTCACTCGCCATATCATTGCCATGTCCACTATCAAGATCATCACTTTGAATTTCATATGTTTGTTGTGCAGGTAATTGATCAACAGCTCTTCGATCAGTATCCATCGATCTATAATATATTAGAATACAAACTAGTTTCATCCAAAACTAATTTATACATACTCAAAAGTTGCTTCAAGTAACGAATCATAAACACCCATCCAATATGACTTATAATGACTTTGTTCTACTGCATTTGTATAATTTCTGACTTCATTAAAAAAGTCAGAGTTCATCAATGAGCAATTTTGATTTAAGCCAGCAGCAATCACAGGATGTTGTTTATGTTTCGCCCACTTCCCAATTTCACGTGATTCATTCGCTAGAACTAGTTTAGCAAAGAACTAGTTCAGAGATAAGCTGCACTTACCTTCAAGCAGCTCAGTAAGACGATCATATTCATCTCGTGATTCGCAAGATAAAAGACCAGTCATTCTAGCTATCTCTGAAGCTTCAGGAACAAGTGTAGAAACAGTTCTCGTGAGATGAACAGGACGAAATATAAGAATATTTTGTAATTGCCATGTCCATGGTCGGTTTTCAGGATCAATTTCTTGAAGATAATGACCAAGTCCTAAAACTAGTTAATATAAAATGGATCAGTTGGTATAAAAGAACCAGTTCTTACCAGAGAATTGTTTTCTGTCCATATCAACAACAATTGCTTTATACCCACATTGATGTAAATAATGGAATTGAACTGGAGTACCACAGTTCGTTGAAATCAATTCAAAAACATGTTGAAATAATAATTTATAACTTTTTGCAGTTTCGGTATCCATAAATACCCGAAGAAGTACAAAAACTAGTTAAATATATCAGTATTAGTTAGATAATAAACCAGTTTGAAGTTCAAATTTTCGAACTTACGTTTTTCATGTTCTGGTAAATATTTTGCAAATATTATCTCATTAAACCCATCTTTAGTTTTTTTGAAAGAGATATTGATTTCAAAAAAATCAAGAGATTTTAAGAATTCAATCTGCTTATCATACCCACAGATAATCATTGTGCAAATATCATTAGAATGAATTTTACGAGTATATTCCTAGAACCAGTTAGTCATATTATAAACTAATTAAGAAACAGATTGGTTATACCTACTCCAAATTTCGAACATTCACGAGTATTCTCATGGAGTATGCTATCAATAGCCCGAATTTTTGGGTATGACAGAATTCGTTCTTTAGTAATGATAACAGAGAATCTATCTGCATCCACAGAACTATGATAAATCTGTGATAAAGTCTGACCATTATACTCATGACGAAACGTTTTTAAAGATGGGTTTCTTAAGAAGAGCCCTGAGCCAGTTTAGTATAAACTCATTGAAGAATAAACAATTTAAAGAGTAAACTATTCAAATGACTTACTTGATATTGGGCCAGGATTCTGCATTTGCAGGATTTTATGAAGAATCTCACCCATCATTTGTTGCGGTGGCTTATTCGACGGTGGTGGAGGATGTGAATGAATCCCAGTGGAAAGAAATATTGCATAAGGATATTTAGTAACACTAGTAGGAACTAGTACTTTAAATCTTACATCGCAATCTTTATTTTTCAGTGTTCCATAGCCCTGAGTATGAGAAATACCTAAGAGCTAGTTTAGCAAAGTGCTAGTTAAAGTATAAATTAGTTGATTTCTACTCACCACAATGGGGTCGCCGACTACTCAATTGTTCAATAACTCCACAAGATTCAGGAGCATGATCAGGTTCGCCTGTGTCAAGTAATCTTTGTAAAAGATTCAAATCAAGCTGAAGCATCTTATTTGAAAGATTTATACGAAAATGTTCTTGAGATGTTGGAGATGTAGCGTTTGAACATCCAATAAACTGATTTTGAAGGCCACCAGTATTCTAAATTGGTTAATATATGAACTAATTTTATAAAAAAAAAAAAAGATAGGCTGGTTGGGGGGTAGGCTAGTTACTCACGGGAGCATGATATTTTGCCAGAACTGGTTTACATGTTATACTTGATTTTTGACATGCATTTCGCGCAGTAAATCGTTTCATGATACTGCGATAGAGACTAATGCAATTAATATAATATAATATTATTAATAATAAAAAGTTACTTACCTGGTAGTTTTCAATTTTGAATATCAAAAATTTGAGAGAAAACTGGTTCAGATGCATGTGTATGTTCTATCATTGATAAATCAGAATCAATACATTCACACATCTTAATACCTGAACATCGTGAATAATATCTTCGAACTTGTGTGTCTAAAAAAGGACAGTATATTTCGCTCTGAGTTCCCACATGAAAGGAAGAATATTGAATCTAAGAATAATATTAGAACTAGTTGAGGAAGAAACTAGTTATAACTTACTGATGTAAAAGGGTTTTTTTGTGACATAATCTGAGAAGCATTGATGGGAACAACATATGCATAGCCCTGCAAATGTGACTGAGGATATTCAGGTAAAGAATCAATAAATTCAAATTTTTGTGCCAGGAGGGAATGATAAGGAGATGATGTTAGAACTATAGTTCGAAAGTTCTAAAATTAGTTTAGCAAAGATTCAGTAACCAATTGAAGTTTAAACTTGATTGTATAATTTACCTCGAGAAGAATTGAATCATCAGCTAAATTATGTTCATGCAAAGCTTGGCCCTCTAAATCATCTAATAATATTGACATATTATCATTGGATTCAAACAAATCGTCGGAAGATGTATCAGGAATAAGACCATTTATAAATGATCTATCATTCTTGAGGAATTGAAAAGATTCACAAGAAGCCATTGTAAACTAGGTATGAAAAGAGCTGGCTGGTTATGTTGCGTGCAAGAACTAGTTCCGGGTAAGTGTGGGGCCCCAAGGGTCATTTCCAGAATATTTTTGGGGAGAAAACATCTCACCCATCAAGCTGGTGGGAGAAGCTCAGTGGTTAGCACGTGATCCGGATAATCGGTGGTCCGATGTCAAGAGGTGTATTCACCATTTATTTAATGCAGTATATGGGCAGTCACGTGCCTCTCGCTTATCGGACTCCGATTGGCTGAGCAAGCTATCGCACAAAAGCGGGCGTATTACCTAACCGCAGCGGATGAGTCATCTGGGGCATGACTCCATCAAACCAACCGACGATATCAACGATTGATCGTGAAGTCAAGTCAGTCTCAAAATCCCCAGAATCTTCGTACCTGCTCTCTTACTTCCTCTCCCCCACTCTCAAAAATCAACCTATCTCGCAATGGCCGACAAGCCCCGTGTCTGTCTCGCTTACTCCGGTATTTACTGACTTCCTGCCCCTCAATCTCTCCATCTACAGCAATAGATTATAGCTAACTTTTTTTTTTGCTCTTTCCTATAGGTGGTCTCGATACCAGCTGTATCCTCCGCTGGCTCATTGGTACCATTCCCCTTTCGTCGGAACTGTCGCAATTGCTCCACTAACATATGAGAAGACGAGGGTTACGATGTCGTTTGCTACCTCGGAAATGTCGGTCAGGAAGAGGACTGGGCCGCCGTTGAGGCCAAGGCCATGAAGATCGGTGCGAAGAAGATGATTATCGACGATCTCCGCAAGGAGTTCATCACTGAGCTGTGCTTCCCCGCCATCCGTAAGCCAAATTACGCGTTCCATACTATGCCGCAAAGCTCAATTGGTTGTTAACAATGGTCTGCAGAGTGCAATGCTATCTACGAGGGCCGTTATCTGCTCGGTATATTGGAACCGAATCCGTGTATGTGTCTTGGGGAATCAATTTGTTGATGTCTTTTTTTAGGAACTAGCTTGGCTCGTCCTGTCATCGCCCGCGCCATGATGCGCTGTGCCCAGCGCGAAAACTGCCAGTTCGTCTCCCACGGTGCCACCGGCAAGGGTAACGACCAGGTCCGCTTCGAGCTGGCTTTCTACGCCATCCAGCCTTCCATCAAGGTCATTGCCCCGTGGCGCGACCCTAAGTTCTTCAAGCGCTTCGCTGGCCGTAACGATCTCCTCGACTATGCCGCTGCCACCGGCATTCCCGTTACTTCCACCAAGGTAAGAGCTATTCAATCATCACATGTATCATACATACGTCTATGACAAGTCATACTAATACAATGCACAACAGGCCAAGCCCTGGTCCATGGGTTCGTACTCCTACTAGCGACGATCGTTGAAAATAAATACTAATGCAGTATTAGACTCCAACTCTGCTCACTGCAGTTACGAGGCCGGTACGTCATCCGCTTTCCCCCCGCCCATTTCCAAGCCATTGATTGTTGACTTTCCATAGGTGTTCTCGAGGACCCCAACCACACTCCCCCCTCTGACATGTGGACCATGACCGAGGATCCCATGAAGGCCCCTAACGAGCCCACCGACATCACCATCCACTTCGAGCAGGGTATCCCCGTCAAGGTTGTCACCCCTCAGGCTCAGTACACCGATCCCGTCGAGCTCTTCAACGCCCTGAACAAGCTCGGCTACGTCCACGGTGTTGGCCGTATTGATATCGTTGAGAACCGTTTCATCGGTCTTAAGAGCCGTGGCTGCTATGACGGTATGTTTATCGATCAAAGGATATGTAGTTGTGTGTCGAAAGCTAATTTTTATTTCCCCCAGCCCCCGCCATGACCATCCTCCGTGATGCTCATCTTGACCTTGAGGGTATGTCAATAATCTTTGCTTCTTTTGCATATGCCGGGAATTGACGGTTTGTTCTTTCTAGGTCTTGTCCTTGACGGTCAGGTCCGTGCTCTCCGTGACCAGTTCGTTACCCACAACTGGTCCATCCAGCTCTACAACGGCTAGTAAGTACATTGTGTCTTACCAATAAATGAAATAACGCTTACCCTCCTCCAGCTACTTCAGCCCCGAGCGCGAGTTCATTGAGAACTCTCTCAAGTTCAGCCAGCGCGTACGTTTTACCCCTCTTCCTATCCATATACTCACATCAGATCGGTACTGACCTAGCTTAACAGCGCGTCAACGGTGAGGTCCGTCTGCGCCTCTACAAGGGTAACGCCTACATCCTGGGTCGCTCCAGCAGCACCGAGAAGCTCTACTCCGAGGAGGAGGCCTCCATGGACTCTCTGGAGGACTTCGAGCCCACTGACACCACTGGCTTCGTTGCCATCCAGACTATCCGGTACGTTTATTGCTGTGCATCTCAGAAAACATATCTAATATTTGCGCAGCCTCAAGAAGTATGGTCTCCAGAAGGCCGAGGAGGGTGAGAGCCTGAGCCGTGCTTAAAAACGTTCGGTCTTCCATCAACTATAATGGGTGGTTTGCTGCCGCCGGCCGAGCTCTCCCTATTTGTCTGATGTTGGTAGATTGGATACACATGGGTGGTAAATAAAATTATATTTAGCTAGCAAAATATTTAACGTGATATATGAATTACGTGGGTTTTCATATCTTATCTCACTAGGTTTTTCGTTTCTCTTAGATCCATTAGGGTTGATTCATGAGTTCGTTTCGTCCTACCGAGATGGGAGAAATAGGAACCAACTCACGCATCAAGTTCCAATGTTCAGACCCAGACACTATTATTCGGGATTAAATACAGAAGACTTTATCCAATCTGCCCTCGCTTGATCCAATTCAGACCTCAGAGTACGTCTGCGCAACCCTATCTGCCTCCCTCTCCAAAAACTGCTCGAAGGTGCCTAATTTCAACCCCCATTTCCTCACCTCCTCAATATCCACAAACATCGCCATATCCCGCATGGCCAGCTGCGCCGAAATTAACGGATTCGCAGGGGCCTGGGCGTCAATTTCCTCCCGCGACATATAAGACGCCTTCAACTCCTTTCCGGTCACTTTCGAAAGCACCTTCAACACCTCATCTACCGTCATCATCTGCGACGCAATTTCAACTTCCTGCTGATGGAACCGAGCCGGATCCACCAGCACCGCCGCGCCGAACTGTCCAATATCGTTGGGGTCGACCATTGGCAACACCGTCTCCGCGGTGAGAGCCGTGGTCCATGTCCCCGATTCAGTGAGACCGGCGTACATCTTCGCCATGGGGAGGAGGAAATTCGACATGAAGTTTCCGGGTCGGAGGATGGTCCACGTTTCGAAACCAGCGGTGCGGACTTGGTTCTCGACGGCGAGTTTGCTGCGCAGCGCTTTGGCGAAGAAACTGGCCGGGTCGTAGTGGGGGAGTCGTTGGGGGTCGTTGATAGCCAGGGCGCTCGAGTAGACGATGTGTTTGACGCCGGAGGCTTGGGCGATTGAGATGATCCGCTGGGCTTGCTCGTGTTCGGCCTCCGTGTTGAGGAAGTTGGGCATCAGGTTGAGGAAGACGCTGGTGCAGCCGGTGAGGGCTGTGCGGAGGGTTTCTTCGTTGTCGAAGTCGCCTTCTGTCACGGTGACGCCGTGGGATTTGAGATCCTGGGCGGAGGATGAGTTGATTGACCGGGTGATCGTTTTGATATTGATGTTTTGCTTGAGGAGGTGGTGGGCGATGGCACCTCCTTGGGTGCCGGTGGCACCGCAGATGAAGATCGAGGACATGGCTAGATGGATAGTAATCAAGTAGTGCAATGCGAGTGTAGTATTCTGCTGTTTTTCAGTTGAGAAATGGCGATTCTTGCAGTGCTTTATATGCTGTCGAGCTGTGGCGGGGGAAGTATAAATGAGGGCAAGGCCGGTCTCGTGATTGGCCCTTCTGCTGGCGGATTTCCGCCCGCTAGTCTCAGATCATCCGCCTTCGATCTATCAACGATCAACAACGTTCATTACCAACCATCCACTTTGCTCTCTCAGAGATATAATTGAGTCGGTAATATGACTCCCAGCGCCGCAATTGAGCGGACTTCCGCCCCTCGGCGCAAGTCCTGCGAGGCGTGCAAGTCAGCCAAGCGGCGATGCGACCTCGCGCTCCCGGCCTGTCTGAGGTGCGCTCGCAGGAATATCCCCTGCATTTACCCTGGGAGACAGCCAGTGCGCTGGAACGAGATGAATATGGACTTTATCTCAACCCCGTCTCAGCCATATACGCCTTCCCAGGACGCAATAGATTTCGCACTCCCGGATCTTCCAGACGTAGGACCGTTGCCACTTGCGGACTCACACCTGTCGCTAAATGATTTCGATCCAATTAGCCAATTCACTTACTTAGGTGCTTCTACGGACATCCCTCTTGACATTGTTAAGTCAAGAACAAGGACTCTGCGCCCTGTTTCTGCGATAATAGCCAAGCGCCTGCAATTCGCCGTCGACCTACTCAATGAGGCTCCCAAAATGATGGTTTTGGAGAACAAGACACCCTGGTGCCACCAACAGCTCTACAAGGGCGGTATGCCCAAAACAATGCAAGGTAAGTAGTAGAAACAACTACAGAGCGCCAAGGTGTATGGTCAGTCAGTCTTTAACGAAGCTTAGATGCATATGCTTGCTGCGCTCTTTACATCGCCAAAAACGAAATCAACGCCCCTGTCATTCTCGCCTCCTTTGAAAGCCGTATACAAGAGCTCCTTTCATCTCCTGTATCCACATCGCCCATAGAAACCCTATCGCACACCCAAGCATTAGTCCTCTATCAGATAATGCGTCTCTTCGACGGCGACATCCGGGCCCGCGCCTCCGCCGAATCCCTCATGCCAGTCCTAGAACAATCCGCTGTTTCGCTAATAGGCCAAATTGAATTCCCAGATATCACCTTCGCAAACAGTGAGCTCCCTGCGACCATCCACCCTGTCATGGAGTCATGGGACTCGTGGGTGTTTCAGGAATCTGCCCGCCGCACCGTGCTCTTCAGCTTCTACTTGATCCAGATCTACAAGTTCTTCCAGGGGGAAGAGGCGCTGCAGTGTGATGGGCGGCTGGGCCTGATCCATTCGTGGTATTTGTCTGCGCATCTGTGGAACGCCCAAAGCGCGTTTGACTTTGCCGTGGCGTGGGCGGAGAAAGAGCATTTTGTGGTGGTCAATGCGGATTTTTCCGGTGCGTTGCGCAATGCTCAGCCGGATGATGTGGATCTGTTTGGGAAGATGTTGCTGGTGACTGTGTTAGGTGTTGATGAGGTGCGGGCGTGGTTTCATTCGCGAGGTGCCATACTATAAGGGGGGGGGCGTCATCCGAGGCCGGGTGGAGAGTATCTTCGTCCATGTGAAGGGGATATCAGATGACAGGACGAGGGTATGCCGATTCGTCAAGCAAGGGTTTGGTTTGTGGTCGTCGGACGCCCTTGCCGTATCTCCGTTGGGATATCATCCTCCGGGTTTGATTCGCATCCCTGGCTTGACTAGCCAGATGGGCAGGCCTAGAATGGGCGTTTGGGCTGAGCTCAAAGGTTGTCTGCTTGTCATGTCGACATTGCTGTCGTTGGGATACAGTTTGCTGTGCTGCCAACTCTGATCATCCTTTCAAACAAACGCTACCCTCCTGGATATCTTTGACTAGTCGCTGTGTTCGCCTAGGCCTTATCTTTTTCATCGGGAGGACGGGCGCGGTTGAAATGGTCTGATATCTTTCTCAATTTCTCCTCCCAGTTAATACAATGTGCCTTCAGACAACGTGGGTCAGACGGTGACCATGTTGCATGGGTGATAACGGCACCTATCCTTTCTGGGGCCGGATAATTGGCATCGCTTGGGTTTAATCATGCATGAAAAATGGCGCCTCGACTAGGGGCCGCCAGGATTTCTCCGTGGGGAAACAAGCCTAGCCCTGCAGATACCACGCTATTGCCATGCTTTGTGGGACGTCTCTGGAGAAAGTGGCTGTTTGGACACGAATTTCCTCGTTTCAGTGGCAGTTCTCAACTCTGGTTCTGATATGTCTATATTGATACCCCTCCATTCTCTCGTGTGGTCGGTATTCTATCCTGGCCGTGTTCCCCGCAAATGGCAGCTTTTATATTAAACGGCATTTACTGCCATGTCTAGAGCCACCAATCTGGGCACAAATTACCTCTGTCAAGGCGCCGGTGGCGTCTTCCTCCGCTCTGACACTGTTTCGAGTCACCTATCTCATGTACAATGTGACGATTTCTGACACCTGGTGGCTTCAGGAGGTCGACACACCGAGGTTATTTGCATCTAGATACCTGTGTCGCTTTAGATCACCTCGCCAGAGATGTCAGCTAATATATGACGACTCGGGGTATAAAGCCGAGAAATTGACACTGCATGTTCATGAGGTTTTCAAACTACTCACTCAGCACAACAAGAAGAGCCAGGTATGCATTCAAAGTCATATACCATTCTCCTCTCAGCCTTACTGGCCACCAGGGCGGCATCTCACGGCCATATAACAAACATCGTGATCAATGGCATCTCTTACCGGGGATGGAACATCGACTCGGATCCTTACACTACCGACCCTCCTCTAGTGGCCGCCTGGCGAACTCCAAACACATCCAACGGATTCATCTCCCCAGATGCCTTCAACACGTCCGATGTCATCTGCCATCTGGATGCGCAAAACGGCCAGGGTCACATCCAGGTTGCGGCTGGCGACCAGATCAGCCTCCAGTGGACCACATGGCCCGACAGCCACCATGGCCCCGTGCTCGACTATCTCGCCGACTGTGGCGGGTCCTGCGAGACAGTCGACAAGACGACGCTGAAGTTCTTCAAGATCGACGAGGTCGGGTTGGTCGACGACACCACCGTCCCCGGCATCTGGGGTGATGACCAACTAATCGCCGACAACAACAGCTGGATGGTCAAGATCCCGCCGACTATCGCACCGGGCAACTACGTCCTTCGCCACGAGCTGTTCGCGCTCCATAGTGCTGGTAGCGAGAATGGCGCGCAGGCATATATGCAGTGCTTTAATCTGCAGATCACCGGGTCGGGCTCTGTGAAGCCCTCGGGAGTGCTCGCCGTGAACCTCTACTCCCCAACGGACCCGGGTATTCTCGTCAACATCTACCAGTCGCTCCAGTATGTCATCCCTGGCCCAACACTGATTCCTCAGGCTGTGTCGATCGTGCAGTCGAGTTCAGCCATCGCTGCGTCGGGCTCTGCCACTGCTCCTGGCGGAACGGGCACGACGACTACTTCCGTCGCCACGACTTCGGCCACAACTACCAGTCGCACGACGACCACGACCACGACCACGACCACTACACTGGCGACCACTACCCGCACCACCACCAGCGCCAGTTCAACTACTACCAAGACGACTACTTCCGCCGCGGGAGGGTCGCAAACTCTGTACGGTCAGTGTGGCGGAAGTGGTTACACTGGGGCTACCGCCTGCGCAGCGACAGCGACGTGCACAACGTATAACCCTTATTACGCTCAGTGCATTCCCACTTCTACTTGAGGGTGAGCAAGATGTCAGTCTCTAGTGTAGGCTAGTAGATCGCTAGCTGTGGTTGATATCACAAATCAAGTTGGTTGTGTTTGGGTGCTTGGTGTCTTCCAGGTACATGAAATGTTCGGTTGATTATATCGGTCAGTGGAATGCAAACTAAGGTATTGAGTGTCCTGCCGTCTGTCTGTATTCGAAATACGTAAAGTCAAGTGTTGGTACCAAAGGAAGGTCATTTCCCCATCACGCCTTCCCATCTAGCAACATCTAGCAAGATCGCTCCATCTACCCTCACATCGCACTCGGCTTCTACTTCACCTATGACAACTGTTTAAGCCCACGCAATATCTCACCAGAGAACTCCCATGATGTTCAAGATCAAAAGCGGATCTTGGCGGGAAGATGGCTGCAGGGGATTTATCGTCTTGTGCGGTGGGATACCTTTGTGGCGATGGTGGCCCTGCATATGTGGAAATGTTGGTTGCAGGTGGCGGTTGAGCTGGTGCTAGGGTCTTGAATTTCATTTGGAGTATGTTGTTGTTGTTGTTGTTGTTGTAGTTGATTTATTTATCTATTTTGCTTTCGTTCTTTGGACTTGTTGCTTCTAGGTTGATTCTGCGTCGAAGTTGTTGTTTTTTTACTACTATCCAGATAGTCGCAGTAAACATAAGTCAACAACCCATTCATTCCTCATTCACTACTCAAACAGCATGCATCTCCTTTCTTTTAACAACCTCAAATTAACCTCATTCAGATATTTATATCTTCTCCCATAATATCCACTACGAATCAGATATCCCCCGAGGGGCGGTGAACTCGGCTTGTTTCACATCCCCAGCCATCGCATTTATTCGTTTATCGCCAGCCTCATTTTCTTGTAAGCATTGGATGTTCCATTCCTAGAACAATCTCCCATTTCGTTTTTTCTCTTCAGAGAAACTACCTACAATCCTCTCAAGAATGCATCTTGACCCTCCTCTTCTTCTTCTCCTCCTTTCTACAGTATCATTCCTCCCCATCGCCGCCAGCAGCGAGAATAATGCCAATGCCACCACCATTTCCCCCCGTCCGGCGGCAGTCCGGGGCCTAAAAAAGATGACCGACGATGAGGGCGAGAAATTCTTCTTCTCGTATTGGGATATCACGAACAGCGACGACAGTCTTCTTAACCTCAATAATCTCAATAATCATAATGACTGGACTCCAATGCCCAACAGAACAGATCCACCATCCCCACCACCCGAACATCCCGATCTGCATGCCCGAGTCTACTATGCCAATCGCCCGCCGTTCCCGACCGACCCCAACGACAACAAGGCAGGGCTATTCCGTCGCGATTTTAAATGCCCGGCCGACACGTACGCATGCACCAACATCGATCGACCGGGGAGTTGCTGCAACGCCGGCGAGACTTGTCAATTGGTGACCGATACCGGGGCGGGCGATGTAGGCTGTTGTCCGCAGGGTCAGGACTGTTCGCAGACTATTGGCAAATGCCCGGTGGAATATGCGGCGTGTACGAGGGAGTTAGGTGGGGGATGTTGTGTTCCGGGATATGAATGTGTTACGGGGGGGTGTATGTTCTCTGTCTCTCTTTCTCTCTCTCTTTCTCTGAAGGGTAAACTATATCGGTCGGTCATATAAGCTAACATTACGAAATGCGATAGGCGCCAGAGTTTACACAGTCACCATCACAATGCATTCAACGGTAGTGACATCTACCGTCACCGATACCCGACCAGTGAGAAGTAGCAGTAGCAGCGGCAGCAGCAGCAGCAGCAGCACGCTATCCACGACATCATCTTCGAGTACCTCGCAAAGTACTACGACAGGTGACCTAGTTCCCCCGGCACGACGCACCGGTCTCTCCACAGTGACTACATCTCAGACAACAGGGGAGGAGGTCTGTCCGACCGGATTTTACGCCTGTTCAGCCGTTTATCGGGGTGGATGCTGTCGTACCGGTCGGGATTGCGACACCACGTCCTGTCCGTCGACGTCGTCGACGACAATGACGACGGATGGCCGAACGATCGTCGTTCCGGTGGAGACGATCGCGCCAGCCGTCACAGGAGCGGAAGCGAAGGGGAAGGGAAGTTGTGCCGGCGGATGGTTTAGTTGCGCGGATACTGTGGGCGGCGGATGCTGTCCGTCGGGGTATGCGTGCGGTTCGAGCTGTACGGCGATGGCGACGGGGACGGCGACGGGGGTGGTGGCGAAGGAGGATGCGAGGGGAGATGGGGGGAGGGGAATGGATATGAGATTTATGATGATGATGATGAGTATGAGTATGAGTGTAATTATGATTATGATATGATATACATAAAAAATGCTTGTTGTCCCCCGTGGGGATTGAGTTTATCCCGATCGGTTTAGGGTTAGCCGGTGAGCGGAGTCGCCGAATCTGTCCGAGTGACTAAACCTCTTCTTAATCTCTCTTGTGTTCCTCATCTCTCTCCCTCTCTCTTCTCCCTCTCCCTCCTTCCTCACAAACAATCCCTCTCCACTCATCATGTCGGCCAATCCCCCCCAGCAGAAGCCCCTCCCCTTCGTCTACCAGTTCGCTGCTGGCGCAGTGGCTGGTGTGTCCGAGGTGAGTCCGAACGTTTCCAATGAGACGATCATAACAGTCAATTACTAACTCAATTGAAACCAGATTCTGATCATGTATGGTTTATTTCGATCCTCCGACTCATTTGTCTATTATGAATGATTCATCCTAACAATCTCTCTCCCAGGTACCCATTGGACGTGGTCAAGACCCGAGTGTAGGTCCCTCACATTTTCCCCCCTCTCTTTAAACCCCGTCTATTATATCATCCACACATTCACTAACCCAAAACCTCTCCGTCTCTCTCCAGTCAACTCCAGAAGGGTGCCCCTGTCCCAGGACAAGACTACTACAATGGCATGTTCGACTGTCTGCGCAAGATCGTCAAGAATGAGGGGTATGTTAAAAAAACATGGCATCCCAATCCCAATCCCACCAAGAAAAACAAAACTCATTGAAAAAATCAAGCCCCTCCCGCCTCTACCGCGGCATCACCGCACCCATCCTCATGGAAGCGCCCAAGCGCGCAACCAAATTCGCCGCCAACGACAGCTGGGGCTCCTTCTACCGGGGCCTCTTCGGGGTCGACAAGCAAACGCAATCGCTGGCCGTGCTGACCGGCGCGACCGCCGGTGCGACCGAATCCTTCGTCGTGGTGCCCTTCGAGCTCGTCAAGATCCGCCTGCAAGACCGCGCCTCCGCCGGCAAATACAACGGCATGCTGGACGTCGTCAAGAAGATCGTCGCCGCCGAAGGCCCGCTCGCCCTCTACAACGGGCTCGAATCGACCCTCTGGCGCCACATTCTCTGGAACTCTGGGTATTTCGGGTGTATTTTCCAGGTGCGCGCGCAGCTGCCCGCCGCCGAGCCGGGGAACAAGGCCCAGCAGACAAGGAATGATTTGATTGCTGGTACTGTGGGTGGAACGATGGGTACGATTCTGAACACGCCGATGGATGTGGTGAAGAGTCGGATTCAGAATACCGATAAGATTCCGGGCCAGGTGCCGAAGTATAACTGGGCGTGGCCCGCGGTGGGGACGGTCATGAAGGAGGAAGGGTTTAGCGCGCTGTATAAGGGTTTCATGCCTAAGGTGTTGCGGTTAGGTCCCGGTGGTGGTATTCTCCTCGTGGTGTTTACTGGGATGATGGACTTTTTCCGCAAGATGCGCGAGGAGGCATAGATCGGAATTTTTTAGAGTAGAGATGTTGTTGTTGGGTTTGACATATAGAAAGAGAGAGAGAATGGGGATGTGTGTATTTTGCATGTGGAATACATAAAATATATGTTACTTGGGGTTTTCGTCAGGTTTAAACGCTTGTATCAAGTAACTACGACCATATGGTAGACGGTGGAGAGTAGATCGATGGAAACATCATATGCATACTAAATGGCTTGAATACAGATTCGGTATACCTCTGAAACAGGTGAATTAAGGAAACAAATATAAAGGGTATCGATGTAAAAAGGAGAAGGGAAAAAAAAAACAATGGAACCATTACCAGCCTGTGATAGGTGCAAACAAAACCAAAAACCAAAAACATAAACATAAAAGAATATCAAAGAAAAAAAAACTTCAAAATACTGCCGTAACAAAGGATGTGAAAATGTCGCGTGGGTCTTGGGCACCATTATGCGTCGGGGAAAACATATGTAGTGTATACTAAATCCAAGGGAATAATCACTGCATCAAGCGGCATAGAACGGAATAAGAAAACTCAGAAAGGTCGAAAAGTCCCATGAGCAAGAAGAATTAAAAAGAAGTGGAAAAAAATAAAAGCCCACAATAATAGCGAATCCAGAAATCATCAATCCAGGAAAAAAACATCCAAAAAAAAATCGATGTCAAGACTTCCCGCGTACGCCGGTCAATCGTACCGTCCCTCCGTTTGACGCCTTGTATGCAACAGGTCATGAGATGCATTGTCGATATAGTCTCTGAGCTTCTCATGTAGATGTCTAGTTCATCTCCATGGCATATTCGTCTTCTTCCTTGAAGCTCATTCCGGCGTGGCCAGAGCTGCTCCAGTACTGAGCCTGGCCGGCATTCGTGTTGCTGACGCCATTGAACGGTGGACTGAGGCTCTGCGGGCTCAATGTACCATTGTTGGACGAAGCATCGCCCGCCATATTAGTGTGCTTCGGCACCCGCAGTCCACTGCCTGGGGCACGGCTGTAATTGAAGCTGCTCGGGTCGTTCTTCTCCAGCGCATCCAAAATTTCCGTTCGCATACGCTTCTCCTCTTCTGTCTGCTCGAACGGCCATGTGCCACCGAGGCTCGAGATCAGCTCCGCTAGCTCCGACTCCTGCTGAAGCTTGACGTGGAGAGCCCACATCAGATCCCGCATCCACCCAACAGCACCGTTCAAGATATCGCCCTTGTTGGGGCCTTTCTCTTTCTCCTCAATCGGGAGACCCATTGTAATATTACCAGCGGTTGCGCGACGGCCACTGCCGCCCGCCAAAAGGGAGGTGGCCGGGTTGGAACTAGACCCTGTCGCAGACATGGCGGTGTTATTAACGAGTTGCTTCCGAACTTTGTCATCTTCCAGTCGATGTTGGGGAACCAAATGGGACAGGTCCTGGATTCGCTCATTGATATTATCCCGCCGGCGTCGCTCAACCAGATTGTGGGAGGCTCTCCGACGGCGTCGCTTGGCTTCTTGGGACTCCAGGTCCTGGGTGGTGCCTGGCATGTGTGTATCCACCTTAGCGGGTAAAGAAGCGTGCTTTCCGGATTTCAGAATCTCTGAGATTCCCGCATGATGCGCGTGGGGCGGAGATGAGATGGGGGATTCCACCCCATATGAGTGAGCACTTCCCGGGGTGCCATCCCACTGGTTCGACAGGGTCTTCTGGTGCCGATGTTGAAGACCGGTACGGATCGGCTGGGTCGGGAAACTGCCCGAATCAGGGGTCCCAAGCGCCAACGCGCTCATCGCTGGGGTCTTCGGTGTCATTGGACTACGGCCCTCACCGGAACGGTCCATCGCTTGCAGACTGGGCCGGTTCTTTGAATTCATGTAGTTTTGGTCAAAATGGGAACCACCCTGCAAGTGAGAGCCGGACTGTCCTTGCTGCATGGCACGGTACTGGTCGTAATTGTTGAAACTACTGTGCATAAATGGGCTGTGCATAGGCGCTCCATCCGGCGTGTTCGAATACATCTGCGACATTTGACCTGGGTGGCTCATGGAGATCCCGGCGCCAGAATGTTGGTCCTGCATGAAATTCATACTGTTGTCGCGTTGCATGCCGTTCTGGCCACTGATCTCTAGGTCCAGCAGCTCGTCTGTATCAATACCAGAATTCCCGAAGTTGAAGCTGGACGACATGTTCTGTTGGGAGCCGAAGGGGTATGACATGAACCCACTGTTCGGCATGGTTAGTTCAGAGGGATCCACCGCCTCATTGGTGTTCCCGAACTGATTGGACATGGTATATCCGGAATGCGACATCATGAAATGGTTTTGATCACTGTGGAAATCGTCAGGATCACGTTTTATGAAAATGCTCGCTTCGGTCATAGTGCAGCGAATGCCAACTGCCAGCGAGTTTGTCTCCACGAAGAATCCCTTACGATCGAATGTTCAACTTCACGGGGGTGCCCCTCAGTTTAAATATGTCCTCGGTGAGAAAGGGGCGGAGAGATAACGGAGCAGGTTTCAGGTTCAAACACCACCCCGGTTTCAGTATGTGACGAGTGAATGGGTGAGAATAAGGCGCAAGGCTGGTGGAATGTAGTAGAGCTCGAAGATACTAAGTCGACCAGGCGTTGCGTCGAGGCATCCACAAAAATATAGAGACAACAAGAGTGGGGAGGGTCTGCGTATCCAAGTCAGTCAATATTAAGGGGATCAACCAAATATAGATTTACCCCAGATCCCAACACCGAGGCCGTGGAGAGCGGCGTGGAATCCAGGGGACGAGGGGCGAGTGAGACAAGCCCGACGTGGCAAGCCAAGGTTTGACGCACCGGAGAAAGATGAAGTAATGGGGCCGAGAGTAAACCGGAGCCCCTTAGACGGAGGGAAGAGACGATTGGGCGAAGTTAAGAGTTGAGTTCGTCGCGATGCGAGGGGTTCGAGGCTGCCGATGTTGGTGGGCAACGGTAGGCGACGGAATGGGTGAAAGTATGACTCGAAAGCGGCCAAGGCGAGGAAAATGGCCAGAGACAGTGGACGGAAATGAAAAGCCGACCACTGGCGAGGGAGGAAAGGCGCAGGCTATTCAAAAAGAGCTTAAGGAAGTCAATGAATTGTTCACCCCAGCAAGGCGAAAGGAATGGTCAGGAATCAATAGAAAGCAAAGAACGAGGAGACTGCGTGGCCATAAGCGAAGAGAAATCGAGGTCCGCGGAGGCGATGGATCCAGGCCGGATGAATAAGCAGGAACCGGTTTCGAGAAGGAAAACAAGGTAAGAGGGTTTAAACTTTGTTGTTGAATGGAAGGAAAAAAGAGATGAATTGGTTTTTTTTTTTCTCTTTTCCTTTTTTTCCTCCTTTTTTTTTTATCGGATGGTGGATACCAGGAATAGGGGATTATGAGACGGAGAGAGAGAGAATCCAAGGATGTGGAGGAAGAGAGAGAGAGAGTCGAGAAGGTCGAAGAGTGGGGGAAGTAATAATAGATCCCAGTTGCCGAATTGGGACAAAAGGCGGTGAGACTCCACGTCCCTCAACTGTTTTGGTTTTGTTTTGTTTGCTTTGGTTTGGTTGCTTTGGTGCCTGGATCTTCGTCTTTCTCTCTCTGTATCTCTCCAATTTCCCTGGTTTTCTGCTCCTAATCAGGAAGATGAAGAAGAATTTCAAGGGAAAACTCCCCCCTCTTCGGATCGCTCTTCTCCGCCTCACCGGGTAAAGCCAAATAACCTCTGAAGTGGGCAAATAAGGTCGTCCCCTAAGCGCCGGGTCCTCCTCTCGGCTCCTGCGATCGGGCTTTTCCCCACTGCACTCCTGCAGCGTTTCGGACACCCAGGGTTTTGCTCATGGAGGGGTTCTTGTTGCTGCCCCTCTTGACTTCTCCGGGCACTCGCAGTCTCGTCGTCCAAGCAGAATGAAACCAAAGAAAGAAAGTAGCAAAGGAGAAGAACATATGGTACTTACCCAATGATGAGAGAGAGAAAGGGAGAGACCTATTTTTCTGATCCACTTCCTGGTCAGTCTATCGGTCTCTAAACAAGAGAGAGGAAATGATCAGCCACTAGAGCATTATGATGACATATGTTGGATGGGTATAAACTTCTTCCCCACTCCCAGAACACACACCTCCCTTATATATATATATATACATATACACATCTATGTATGTATGTATATATATGTATACAAGAGACAGTTCTGGGGAAGGCAAACTGCTTGCAGTGATCCACACGTGGCAGTGACGAACCTGAACTCTCTGCAAGTCCAATCACAAAAGTAGAGTCCGTGAGAAGAAGAAGCAAAACAATACGAGGCGTAACCATCCAGTTCGCGAAAGAGCCTCCACGGGGCAAAAGCGAGCGAACCACGGATGAGTCGGAAAGGAGATAGGTGGGCAAAAAGAAAAAAAAAAAGAAAGGGAAAGAGAGTGAGGGGGTAGGAAATGCTGACGAGATTACTTACATCCACTCTGCGTGATCCCGGTTCCGTCGCTAAGACGATAAGTAGAGGAGGCTCGAGCTCCCAACACAAAAACGAATATACTGTCCAACACCGTCTGATACCAGGTTACCCTTCATGAAGAGAGAGGCTCAGGGTAGACGGATAGGGACTGGTCGACGAGGCGATGAGATGAGATGAGATGAGACGAGATGAGTTAGATAACTGTCCGGTCCTGCAGGTAGGGCAACTAGCGAAGGAAGGCTGCAGAAGGGATATCCTGACTTTCTAATGATGGGATCCAACAGTAAGACCAAATGGAAGGTAAAGGAATCAAGACGCAGGTCGGACGGACGAGGGGAGGGAGGCTTTAAAGAACCCCCGAGGCGTTCTTCATCGGCTCTCATTTGATATATCACAGCAGTGGTCATGCAGGATGTCGATCCTCTAATCAACGAGGCTTAACAGGATTATTTTTTTTTAAAAAAAAAAATAGTTTCACTACAAGAATTACGTGCGTCACTTTTTTTTTTGGATCGACCTCCAGGGAATGAATTAATCTAAGTGGTACTCCAGAAAATAAATAATATATTATTATAAAAAATTTAAATTTCTAGAAAATATGTAGGTGGTGTGGAGGTAGATTGCGAGTGGTCAGTCAGTGGCGATGAAGCTAGAAGGTTAATACGTACCTAATAATATCAAGAACGTGGAGGGGGATGAGGTCAGTTCAATCACCCTCAAACCCCTTTATTTGTTCATTTTTCATACTATAGATCTAAAAAAGTACCTGAGGAGGGTAGGTAACAGTTCATCAAAGACGAATCAAGTCTAGGAGGGGGTGGCTCAGTGTGGTTGGAAGAGGTGTCATTCAGTAGTACAATCAGGATGGAGGAGAATAACATCTCCATCCCATGAACATTCATTCAACCAGGTCCTACTCCTATATTTGTCACGTTCAAAAAGAGGGAGTTGGTTCATGACTCACCTCCCTTCTACCTATTAGGGTTATGGTATTGTTTTTATTATTTTATTCTTTTTTAAAAAAAAAAAATCCTACCATTTTATCTATTTTTACCGTTGTGGCATGTGGTGGGTTTTTAATTATTATTTTATGATTTGATTTGATTTGATCTGATCTTATTTATTTTTTATTTCTTTTCTTGGTGTCCACCACATTTCTTTCTGCCTGGCATGACATACCTGATCATTAAGGATCTTTTTAACCTGCCTACCTACCTGGGGCTCGTCTTCGTTCTCGCCTCTGATTCCTCGGCCTCACCTCCCGAACAGGTGTGGGTGTGCATGGAGGGTAGATCGAGCAATGTATCAGATGGCCGGTTCGGGCAAACCCCAAACATACCGTCGGGTTGGATGACCTGCGAGCGTGAGAAGGTGAAGAGGAATCAGATAATAATACCGCGAGATAATATGATTTATCGTTTTATTTACATCCAGGAAGATTCTGAATAATAATATATTTATTATTGTTATGGATCGTCATGATCATCATCTTCTTCTTCCTCTTTCTCATTCTCCTCTCTTCCTCCACAGAATCATACTACACAAGATCAATCCTCAGCCTCCCCCCCCATCAAAAAACCAATGACATCATGCTTCCAACATACGCCCCAGCGGCCCGATCGTTACCTCCTACATAGAACGCGGGTATCGAGGAAATGGAATGTCTAGGTGATCGCGGGACTCCATGTGGAAGGGGGGATGGGGGAAGGGATCTTCGTCTAGTACCAGCGATTCTCAGATCCCTAGGCGACTCTCCAGACCGGATCGTCCGGTAAAGATGTCGCCGAAACAGTGCTCATCCTACCCCTATAATACAGATAATTATTGTTCTTTGTGCTGATGCCATGGAAGAATGATACGAGCGTGAAGGATTGGAGGGAAGAAGGGGGGGGGAGAAGAGTAGAGCAGAACTAGGATGATTACCTTCAAAGTTTGAAGAATGAATCCAACCCAGCGGAGCGCCACGATCGTCCGAGCGTTTGAGCTGACACACAGGCGGTCCGTGACACAGTGCAGGTTGGAGATCCTGTCGCTTCCCGAGAGGAAGCACATCGATGATCGTATTCTGATAGGCTGTAATGGTTGGAGGGGGCTGAGATATGTACGTAGGTATGTATCTCTGTATGTCGAGATAGATGTAGAATCCAGGTAGGTAGGTAGTCTGTGGAGGAATTATTGTTTATGATTATTTTAGGTATCTCTTTCCTGTTTCGTAGAGTTCAAATAAATTAATGGTTCACACCCCTTCTTTTCCTTTTTTTTTTTTTTTTTTCTTGCTCCGAGAATTTGGAATATATTATCTCCAAGGTATGTGGGAGGCGTCTCTTTTTTGGAATGGCGTTCGGAGATATCCTTGAAGTGGAATGCTGTCAAAACCCACTCACCAATCATAAGGGAATATCTCATTCATACTGGTCTTTGTCTATGGGTAAAACCTGCTTGGGAACAACACTATTCCTGGATAGCAGTTATGGATGGTATGTCAAAGCATTGCGGTACAGACTTTACAAGGTAAACGGTACGGAGGTAATACCAGGAGTAAGTAGGTATCATCTAAGAAATTCTTTTTTTTCCCAACTAAGAAGAGGGAAGTTGCGAAGTTGCGGTGTGAACACCCCACTCATCATCAAGATCGCAAGAATTCTAAGGAGACTGGGTAGTTGAATGAATGAATAATACTTTGGCTCCCGTGGCCCCGTGCCGTCCCGTCAAGGTTCGGAGAGAGAGCATGGTTGATATTGACCCACTGCAAGGAGGAATTCCCATCACTGTGGTTTTATTGTTCCTTTAACCCGCTCCAGGCGGAACAATTGTCCTATTATAAGGGAGTCGATGCTATCTGCATGATTCACGGCGCAAAGAGAAAATGACCTCCTTATCATAGGTTACTGCAAGTTGAGAATTCGCCTGCAAGGATGCTTGCGGGAATGAACAGTATGGTGGAATTAAATTAATAAATCTGAAGCAAACATGGGGATCGATCCCTGACGCAGATATCTGATGGGATTCTTATCCGCCTCGGTCATCCTAGCCTCAAACCGGGGAATACTATGTGTCTAGTAAGGTATTCCGTTCAAGGGATAGATTAGGTAGACAATCTAGGTATAGGTAGTACCTAAGGTATCTATCTACCTGGTAACTAGGCAGTAATGGGTACGGCGATTGATATGCGCGTCTAGTAACAACCCCAGGGTGATGATCTCCCGAAATGGTGATTGGAGAGGGGGCCAACTACGTAATATGTCTCTGATCCAGATGTTTCTTGGGGTTTGATGAAACTTTCTGCCATCTTTCTTTGTTCCTCGACCCGATGGAGGTCGCAGTAGACTTCTGCAATCGACCGCTACTCTAGCGATGATCGACTGGACTAGACAGGACTACCCGAAGGATCATGCTGCTTGTCCGATCGCCACGAAGAAGGCAAAAAGTGCGATGTGATGGTGTGATGTAGTGTAGTGTAGTAATAGTAGTAGCAGGAAGAGGAGGAGGAGGAGAACAAGGACGAAAAGGTTGTGTGGGGACCCCTTCTCATAGCTGGAAGCTTTCAAGAGTTGGTAGTAACATACTTCGCCTTGTCCAACATTCTTCAATACTTCGGCACGTACCGTACGGTAAAAGACGGTCAGCGGGAACGGCGCTAATGGAAAAGGATGGATGCTGATCATTCGTCGTTGCTTGATGGAGGGCAGGCACAAGCTCAGGCAGCCAATCATTTACATCGCCAGTCACTAGAAGGGGCTCTTCACAGCTGCTGATTGGCCATGTCCCATACAGCCCAGGGTGACCAGTTCCCGTTTCGGCTTAGCGTACTGTGCCGGCCCTAGTTTCGCCATCCGAGACAGTGATTGGTCACCAGGGATCCCTTCAACCTTGCTCAACATCATCATCCTTCCTCCTCCTTCTCCGACTCCTCCTCCACCACCACCACTATTACGACCACCACCATCAACAACCCTTCTTCAACAACTTTCGCGTTAGACTTCGCAATCCCCCCCCCCTCCTATACCCCTCCTTCCCATCCTAAGCCTCCTCAGGTATGTAACCTCCCCCTCCCTTCTTTTCCCGATCTCTCATTATCGTGATGAATGGGGAGATTTGTTGGGTGCTGCCTCTTACTCACGTTCCCACCACCACACCCTCCACTTCCATGTTGGTCATATGACACCTTTCTGATTCTCTAGAACACCAGATACTTGCTTTGGAAATAGCCTTCCGCTGACGTTACGCCGACCTCGTACGCTATCAACATTTTGCGTCCCTTCCCGTCTCATCTCTCCCTCCCTCTCTCTCTCGCTCTTTCTCTCTCCGTCTCATCTGCATCTCTGGTTTCCCTGTAGTCCCCTGTTGCGTGTCTATCTCCCATTCCAGTCGGGAAAGCCCACATTCTCTACGTCCGTTGGGATCGATCACCATTCGTTCCCGTGTCGCTGGGCTCTCAAGGGGCTCGATATACCACCCACGTCCTCGTCCCAACAGACATACCGAATCTCCAACTGTCGCTTCCTTGCGATCTCCGATTTTCTTCCGCTCTAGAGGACGATCACAAGCATATCATCACGGCGCCTTCAAACGCGACTACCGATTTGACTAGTGTGGGCTCTAACCTACCCCGTGCCCAAGCTCCTCGGAGTCTAGTCCGGGTTGCGCAAGTCATCTGGCCCGCGCACTGCCCATCCTATCACCGTTGCCTACCCTCTCACACCCTTCCCCCCCTCCATTGTTGATATCTGCAGATCATCTGCACGTACATATTGGTTTCCGTCGTGCATAGTCCCTGCAGAGGTCTCCTCATCTCGACACCCCAGAATTACTGCCCACTGGCCTGCCCCCGCCGTTGGCACTAATTCTGTAGTAACCCCCCCCCTTATCTCCATCCTAACGTAACGAGGCGTTGCGATCAAACCCAAAAAAGGAAAAAGAAAGAAGGCGAATAGGATCATGGCCACAAATTCATTCCGCGACTCCGTCAACTCATTGGGCTGGTCTCGGAGAGACCCAGATGTCCCGGTGCAGACTAACACTAACTCGACCACCCCCATCATCTCCCGGTTACAATCATGGAATCCGTTCGGTCAAGGCGAGGGTTACCTGCAACTCCCCACCCATGAAGCTCCTGGAGCTCCTCTCCCAGCTGCAACTCGACGGGAGGAGGAGGATACTTTCTTTGCGCGTAAGTCGCCGGCCTCTCATGACCGATTTTTCACCCCGTCCATTCCTTGATTTGCATGCATAGCCGGTCCAGGTGACGGCAGGTCAGTTCCTGCATCTAGGCTGAGTTTCACGGATGCCGTAGTGGCAAATCTCTTCTTCGTACCTTCGCATACATTTTTCTTTGCTTTTTTTTTTCTTTTCTTTCTTTGTCTTTTGTCATTGTTACGGATTTAGCGCTGACAGTTAATTCGATCAGTGAGTCGGTGGGATCGGATGCTCGTCTTCATCGCATGCAATTTAGGCGCCGCAGTCTGTTTCTTCATTTGCTTTTTCCTTTTCCCTGTGCTCTCCCTCAAACCCCGCAAGTTTGCCATTCTGTAAGTCCTCCCCTTCAGATCCCGACTGATCTGCCTTACTGTCCAACTCCTACACATTCCGGCTGGCCAGCCCCCCCTTACCTCGCGCGATGTCGGGCTTGTCACCTGTGGCTGAAGGCGTACGCCATGCCAATCTGTTTCCCGCATATCTTCTCATGCTGCATCTCGTCATGCTCGCATATACTGCCAAGAAAACTGGAGAATTTAGAACTGACCAGAGAAACCCCTAGATGGTCTGTCGGTTCGTTGCTCTTCCTGCTCTCATGGGCAGTCCTCATGGGACCCCTGGTGTACGCTAAGCATCTGGTCTCGGGATCACGCCTGCCCTTCACGGCCGCCTATTTCGGTTCCATCGCCCTGACTCTGTATTTTGCTATTGGTGTAAGTAGTTCTTCCTCCTTTTTTTATTTCTTCCCTCCCCTCCTCTTTCACCCCCTCTTCCTGCACCATGACGTGATTGGCTTTCGGGTGTTATCTCCCTTATTCTAAGGCTAGTCGTCTTCGAATCCTTGCATTCGATACATCTCGCATCTCACCTGCATATGGTCCGGGCGCGATATAACCCATGGTGATATCATCCCGCACATGCCCATGTGAAAAGGCCAAAAAAAAAAAACATCTGGTGTTATTTTGTAATCCACACACACACACACACACACACACTACGACTTTACTCATGGAATCTACGCCTCCCCCCTGTGTCCATTACAAACCAAGCAATGACTGACTCGCCGTTGACAGTTACATTCCACCCTCTTGACCCTGATCTCATCCATCTTCCAGCTCGCCGCTCTAGTGTGGTATCTGGTCAGCTATTTCCCCATGGGTAGTACCGGACTGCAGTTTATGGGCCGCTTCGGTGTACAGCGCGTGGGTGCGTGGATGAACAACTAAAACCCGTCTATATATGACCGACCACCCGTGTAAAAAGAAGCCACCCAGATAGAGTACCTAGATAGTAATTCTAATTCTTACATGTATATGTCCTTCTCTCTTTCAGCTGATACAATTTAAAACCGGGTTTGTTTGTTTTTTTTTGTTTTTTTTTTCCCTGTCGCGTGAATCAGGCCTAGGCTTTGTCTTGTTGCACAGTTTGTCCTACAATACACGACAGATCATCATGGCGTGGTCTTTGCGTGTGTCAAGAGAATAAGCCTTGACTTGGCTCACTTGCCATACCATACACCTCGGGACTGAAGAGTATTATGTGTACCCCCCGGTTTTGAAGGCCGGTCGGTCTAGGGGGGGAGGCGGTCATCTCGTATATTCTGGGTTGGTGGTAGAGAGGCGTTCGGTTGAATGTATTGCATGTATACGTACCTGGTAAGTAGTGCCTGACAGGTACCTGGGAGGTAAGTAGGTAGGAGGACTCATGTGGCTTTTCTTCATAGATGGTAAGCACTATTGTTTAGAAGTGTTATTCGTCCTAGTTGGGGTTTTCTCATCTGGCTATACGATAATAGTTGTTAAAAGATACACCAGCGAGCCAGACCGGGAATATCTATGCGATGGATATACTCTTGTGATAGCTAAGTAAGGTACCTTACACGCTAATAGACACAAAACACCAGGCGTGAGAGACGTAAATTATATGCCTGTTTTTTGGAGGGAGCCACTTTGACCCCAATATCATAAAGCCATAACTAATGCAACCCGTTCTGACCCATTACCGACGACTCATCACTTCGCCTACAAGCCCCTCCACAACCTTGACTCCTGGAATTTCTGCCTCCCAGATCCCAGTATCTCCTCCAGAGCCAGTCTTCAACCACCGTTGCAGTAAATCATTACTCTCCTTGGGCTTAACGTCCGGCGAGACTGTCCCCACAGTAACATGGGGGACGGGATTAGCGCAGGGCCAGTTTTGTTCCTGGTCCTCTGGGGGCACGATGCGAGCCACAAAAGCCATCAGTCGATGATCCCAGACAAGCCGTTCCAGACGTACGCGAGCCGGCGCCAATACAGGGGTCACGGATGGGTCGGATTCGGGTTTATCGTGCATCTTGTCGAGATACTGTCGGACATAGCGGTCCCAGACATCGGGCTTATCTTTCTTCGATGCCCGGTGTATCAAGGTGACATGGAAGGAGGGTTGGACGCGGCGGGAGTTGACCAGTTGGTGGTAGAGGCGTGCCTTTTCGGGGGCGGTGGTTGAGGGGAAAAGGGAGTGAAGCACGGTGGACACTTCACCGGCGGGGAGAGAAATGCAGAAGTATTCGAGATTTTTTGCTAGGGTCTCGGGGGTTTGAGAAGGCGATGTAGTGCCGCCGGGGTTCTTGTTGTTGGCCTTGTTCTTTTGCTTCGGGGTTTGACTGTACTGGTGGCTCAAGTCGAGCTGGACCTCGTACTCGCTCATGGCCCAGTCGATGGCGTCGTCAAGCTCCTGCGTGGATGACACTTGCTTGACGATCTCTGGGTAGAAGGAGTGGAGTGCCGTGACGACTTTTTCCAGGTTCTCGCGAGATGAGGCTGCAACATCGAGGTCGATGACTTGGTCGTAGCTCCAATCCGGCTTGCGGTCCATGTCCACAGCCTCGAAGCGGTTCAGGAAGCCCTCCATGATTCCGATGATCTCCGACGAGTCCTTGCTTCCCGCGCGGATTGTCTGGTGGTTGTCGCCACGGTCTAACACACGCTTGCGAGTCACTTCACGAATTCCGGGGAGCAACTGGCCCTTGGGTTCATGGACATACTGAAGCGCAACGAATCGAGCCGCGGGGATCACAGGGAAGATGTCATCCATTAGCTGTTGTCTCTCGCGCTTCATGTGGTTATTCCTGTCCGCAATCACCACTGGCTTCTCGCTCAAGGCGTTGGTGATGTCGAGCGCAAATTTCTTGGGCTTGTTCTTCTGTTTGGGGATGTTGTCATTTTGCACATGACCCCATCCGAAGAGTTTGGTAAGAGCAAGGGCCACGGTTGTCTTGCCGCAGCCAAGGGACGCAATAGGACACAGAATGACGTCCCTCGTCACATCGTTCTCGGATTCCATGGAAATGATCTGGGAGCCGTTCAGGCCTCGCTCACGAAGAAAGCCGTCTCGTAGAGAGATGATGCCGTGGTTTTTCTGATAATCATTGGCGAGGCGAGAGTTCTGGATGAACTGCCTACGCGCATACTTGAGATACTCCTCCGTAATCTGTTTGTGTTTCTTGATGTTAGGGATCTTTCCGGAGATGACAGCCTTGGTGCACTCGCGCCACTGCCGATACATCAGGTACGGCTCCTCAAACTTATACTTGAAGAACCAATCCTCATAGGGGCCTACGCCGCCCTGGTTCATCTGGCAGCGCACCACGAAGCCCTCTGTCTCACGGCCATCCCATGTCCCCGTCTCTGCGCATTGTTCCAGGAACTTCTTCACCGAATCCATGTCCTCGTACATGATATATTTCGCCTTTTTGAACCCCCATGCATCTGCAAACGCATGCACCTCGGGCCCAGGGCACGTCGCGAAGTATGGCACATTGAAGTTAAGCCCGTGTATGTAGATTCCTGCCGCATCCTCGTCGTACGCGAGCACATGCTCCTCGAACTGATCGTCACACAGCTCCCCTACAGCAGTGGCATTCATCTGCCGCAGCTCGCGGGCCAAATCCTTAACCGACCGCCCCGTTGTGGCCAGATGTCGTTCCACCCACCGCTCACCCGCCTGTGCATGACTGACCGCTGCGTCATTCCGAACGCCGGTTGAATGCTTACTACATACCAGTAGCGTATCATCCTCCAGTCCAGATATGAAGATAATGCACCCGTTTTCCTTCACGCTCAGTTCGTAGGGACCCCGTGTGTTATTCTCGATATTGTCCCACTTGGTGGCTTCGACCTCCCCAACGTTGAAGAACTTGTCGTATCCGCGCACAGCGATCTCGCGTGTGCCGTCCTTGCGTCGACTAGTAAACAGACCGCGCGCATATGTTGGTAGATCGGACCGCTTGTAATCCCAGTCCATGAATCGCCAGGAGTCGACTTTGATATTATTTGAGCCGGCAACGGGGAATGTCGTCTTCTTGCAGGAGAAGATCTTCTTGCCGTCCCGTTTGCTGCGCTTGCTGGCAGCCTCAAGGGCATCGACCAACTGGCCGACTTGCACCGGGTCTTGTTGGACCATGGTGGTTTTTCTAGGCGCAGCAAATTAAATTAGAGGGCAGAAATGGAATGATTAGGGAGAGTCGGCGAGGGGGAACCCAAAGACGGTGGATTGTAGTGGGGGGAGGAGGGCGGTTATCAACAGCAGAAAGAAGAACAATCAATAATCGTTCTTATCGTTTAGGAAGAAACGGCAGAATTTATTTATCGTCTTCCGCCTGCGCCACCTTCGAACCCATCTCCATCTTTCCAACATCCAACAACATAGCCTCCTCAGTGACTCACCTCAGATCCTCCTCGTCGAACATTTCCTGAATCCCCTGACTCACGCCATGAGTCAACCAAATCCCTACGTTCTCGCCGCCGACAATCCGTCCGCCGTTCTGACGCTTCTACGCGCCGACCCCTCCATCGCTGCCAACCAAGATGAACACGGCTACTCGCTCCTCCATGCCGCCGCATCTTACGGTCATATCGACCTGCTCCGTGCGCTGGTCCGCGAGTTCCACGTCGATGTGAACCTGCCCGACGAAGACGGCGAAACCTGCCTCTATGTAACGGAGAATATCGAGATCGCAACATGTCTTGTCGAAGAGCTCGGGGTTGACTATCATCGGAAAAATGACGAGGGACTCACCGCGCTAGAAACCATCGAGGCCGACGGGTCGTTCCTTGAGATCGCCGCGTACCTGCGCCGGGTCATGGGCCTGGAACCCTTGTCTGCCATGGATACCGGCGCCGACAGCGCATTGAATCCGGCGCCACCGCTACCACCCAATATCAAGGTCAACCTGGAAACCGTGTCAGAGCAGGAAGCAAATGCTGGTACAGACCAGGTGGATCCGGAATTCAAGCGTAGGATCGACGAATTGGCGGCGCGCGAAGACTTTCACAGTGAGGCGACGCAGAATCAGTTGCGCGAATTGGTCATGGATGCCCTTCGTGGGTCGAATGTTGATACCCAGGATCGGGATGTGAGGAGGAGAATGGATTAGATGGGGACACTCTCCACTGTCGATAACCTATTATGGTGTGAAGTGGTCAACTACCGACTACTCATCCACTGGATCCTCCATGGGGGTTCCTACCTACTACCTAGTCTACCTGAAGATGTCCTCAAATCCTGGGTAACACCGGAGCTGAGTCCCGGATGGACCAAGAAGTGAGATTCTTTCTTTCTCCCTTAGATTTATGATGTGGCTGTTTCACAGGTGCTGAGTATATACATGTTAATATTTAAAAACCTGTGGACGAGAGCATCTCTCCTAGATCAAGGAGGCATATAGCATATGATTAGCAGTCCTATGAAGGTACATACCTTTTTATTCAAAAGTCTGGATTCGGTTGTATATATTGAATCGTCTCTACGCGTTTCCCCCCAATGTTCTGAATATAAGAAGAATATCATTCAATACAACGACACCTTATCCTGTGTTGTTATTCTCTTCCTTCTATTGTGTTTGTCTCCCCCACCTTCACCTACCTCACACACCCCCCCCCCCCCCCAACACACACACACACACTCTCTCTCTCTCTCTCTCTCCCCCTTCCTCCCTCCTCTCACTTTCTCTCTCATTCTCCCTCTTATTCTCTCATTCTCTCACTCTCTCACCCTTGTCACTCTTGTCACTCTTGTCACTCTTGTCACTCTTGTCACTCTTGTCACTCTTGTCACTCTTGTCACTCTTGTCACTCTTGTCACTCTTGTCACATGTCCAAGATTTTTCGTTCCAGTCGTCACTCACTGATATCTTCTCATATTCCCCTCACAATCCCCAAATTTCAACCACCATCCCAACGCCATGGGTCCACCCAATTTGAGCACACTCCCTTATGTCATCCTCGACCTCATCCTTCAGAAGGTATTTGATTTATAGTTCCAAATATTACGAGAAAAGGCGACTCACGCACAAGCAGCTTCGAGAAGAGGAATCGTATTATCTGGAATATGTGACTTCATTCGCTCAAACAAGCAAATCGCTGTATGCGGCTGCCATTCCCCGTCTCTTCAGATGCGTCTCTATGTGCGTGCACGACGCTGAAAACCTCGCAACTACATGCGAGAAGATTTCGAGTAGTGAAAACTCCATCTCGTATGCAAGAAGTCTCCGCATATTTAGTCAAAACAAAGAGATTGGGGGTTCAGACTTTTGGGTACCGCTTGCATCGCTGATCTCTCGGTTTAAACATCTCGAATCAATCTTGTACAGTTGTCCTGGTATGATTGCTGAAGGTCTTCTTGATACCATTCATGAGTTCCAACCTGCGTGCCATCTTCATATCAAGGACTTTGACTTACCGTGTTCCGATCCTCGCGCCACGGCCCTAACCGATTTGGACTGGAAAATCATCTTCTCCCCCTGTTTATCCAGCATATATCTGCGTTACAGGGACGTGAAACTGTCTATCTATATAAAGGTAATACGTCGCATGGTATCTGGGCTAGCACCTCGGTTGAAATCTGTTGAAACTGCGCAAGACTGGGGTGACTGGGATGGTATGGACAATATAAATCATGATACCTCCGAGAATGATGATCTCCTCAGTGTACCAGAAATCGACTTTCAGGGATTATTTACCAACAAGGAGCTGCCATTTGTGAAAGGGACACTTGCCAATCTTTGGCTGTCTGGATCACCATTTTCAGAGGACTTGGAAACTTGGTCTCAAATCACCGACTTCAGATGTCTAGAAAGTCTAGGTTTCGACCCAACCCTAAGGCTTCTCTATGATTTAGAAAAAAGTCGACACACCTTCCCGTTACTAGACGAATTGCAGCTCAGATTTAAGGATCCAGAAGTTGGCGATGATATGAAGGAAGAAATTGAGAAATTCTTCGATCGTTTGAATCCACTTCGCAGTCTGCGTCTCGACTACTATCCCGGTGACTATGAGGAGCTGCTTCGGAAAGTCATGAAACGACATGCAGTTTGCCTTGACGTACTTACACTCGACGGTACCGCGATTCCTTGTACGTCAGGGGTTCCACGGTTAGTCCGGGATATGTGTCCCATGCTTGAGTATTTACGTATCACTATCGAGTTGTCAGGGACCAGTCCTGACGAGATATCTTTCTTCCAAACCATCATGACCTTTTCCTCACTGAAGAAACTTTCCTTGACTCTCATATTTCCAAGGGAAACCGCCGTCAACAAATCCTTCATTGGGTCGATTTGGAAAAGGGTAAATGGTTCGACCCTCGAATCTCGGCTCCGCAGTGCTATAAGGATGTATCCTAAAGTGACGAAAGAGGATTCGGGCGATGAAAATTACACAGGCGAACAAAAGTGGGTAGCGTTTGGGAGTCGAGGTTATTTGCCAATTGACATGTGCCTCTTCACTTAGTGCCTAAGCAAGGATAACTTGCTGTGGTCTAGGAGGTGAGAACGGACGGTTACGCGGAATGCTAATGGCGATGTTGAATCTCCGATGTCCTAATACAAAGAGAAACTCGGTTTCATATTGACTTTTATGATCGTTCTTTATGATCGTTCTATTCTCAGTCAGTCTGACTTGGTCAAATCAATTCTCCTGTTATATTGAGTATAGTTACCATAAGTGGTGCTCGTCTATATGTCTTCTAGAGTCCGAACGAACTCGCCTACACAAGAGTCGCTCCAGAAAAAGGATATAGAGTTTTCTATCTCATTGATATAGAGCTTAATGGGTTACCATGGTCGAACATAGACATACGTCATAACCGTTCGCAGAGGCGGAGATGGCAACATCAACAACGATGGGTCAAGATGACATCTACCTATAAATGATACTAATTATTTTCAGAGAGCATAAATAAGAAAAGATCCGCCTCGATAGAATGGCCACTGCGTAATTGGTTCCTATAACTCCAACAACCCCTACCTAGATTCACTCAACAATACTCAACCCACGTTGTATATCCATACAGTCAAAAAGCCCACTCAATTCAAGCCGAACACTGGTGCAAAGATCCCAGCTGTCGGTTTCGGCACCTGGCAAGACGAAGAAGCACAAGAAGGCGCCGTTCTGGAGGCAATCAAAGCTCTAACTTTGGTCGGGAGTTCTTCGGCGATCTGGATGGGAAGGACTCGGCCTAATTAAGCAATAAGGAAATTAGGGCTTGCAGCTAGGAAATGCTTGTATATTGACTACTGGAAAATCCATTGGCAGAGAAGGAATGTCACTAATGTTAGGTGGCCGCATAATTAAAACGAGCTAATCATCATAATAATAGATAATCCCCGTCATCATTCTCCTCAAACAAGGAATCCAATGAAGCCAAGCGCCGATCCAAGAAAGCGCCGTGGCGCAGGGAGCAACAAATCTTACTGAGCGCAAGCCGCGTATTCCCCCTCCTCCTGTCTTCGTCATTCCAAAGACCAAAGGAAAAAGGAAACGGAATTCGAACCTCATGGATGCCTAATTCATAATCCGTGGATAAATTGAAAAACAACCCACAGTTCTCTCATCCCACAACCCAGTAACAACATCCCTCATTCATCATACATGGTCCGTCCATTCAGCAAGGAGTCCCTCACCATGCGGGATGCTGCTCAACGAAGCATCCCCAAGCGCCTGGTGATCTCCTACATTCTCGACTGGATAATGATTGTGTACGTTCTTTACGCTGACAGAGATTTCACATTCCTCTGTGCCACCGTGCTAACTAAACCTCAAAACGCATAGGGGAATTGCCCTCATCGGCTATGGATTCTATAAAACCGACCCAACCCGTCACCCCTTCTCGCTGACGGACGAAACCATCTCGTTCCCATACAGGGACAAAGACACTGTCTCGACGGCAGTGCTAGTCGTCGTCTCCCTAGTCGTTCCAGCCGCCTTCATTGTGATCGGAGCTCTCCTGTTGATTCCCGGCTCTGCAGCGGCCGGAACGCCCTCACGATCGCAGCTATGGTTATACAAGATCTGGGAATGGAACGCCGGATGGCTTGGATTGGGGCTGTCCGTTGCCGGCACCTTCATGGCAACTATGGGACTGAAGAGTCTCTACGGGAAACCGCGCCCGGATTTGCTTGCTCGGTGTAATCCCGACCTGTCGCGGATTGCGGAATTTACCGTAGGCGGGCTGGGGGGCAAGGTGACCGGGGCGCCGAGGCTGGTTAGCTGGGAAATTTGCCAGAATCAAGCCTATGAATTGGCAGTTGATGGGTTTGCAAGTTTCCCGAGTGGACATTCGTCGTGTAAGTTCTTTCTTGCCGTGGTACCTAATTTTTGCCCTATGGTTTTTACGCGGTCTGACATCGAATCTAGTCGCATTTGCGGGGTTGACCTATCTAAGTCTCTGGCTATGCTCCAAACTCTCAATTGGGTTCCCGTATCTAGCTCATTCTCCGTTCGGTCTAGATTTGCGTGCGCAGAAGCGTGACTCCATCCGGATGCAGGGCGCCGCCCCGCCCGTTTACATGGTGATCGTCGCTTTCGTGCCGATTGCTGTCGCGTTCTTCTTCTCTGCGTCGCGCTGGTTTGACTTCCGTCATCATGGGTTTGACATCATCTTCGGATCCGTCATGGGTATCGTGTTCGCGTGGGTTGCCTTCCACCTATACCATCTTCCCATTATGCGGGGGGCAGGCTGGGCATGGGCCGCAAGAAGTCATAACCATGCATTCTTCAAGGGAGTGGGTTTGCCCAGCTATGTTGGGGCCAATGATTGGTCTGCTGTAGATGATAAACACGTGACGGTGGATAGTGGACAGCCGGAGGTTGATATCGAACGTGGAGAGCGAGATCTAGCGGAATGAGGTCGCAGTTTGTTCGTAAGGATATATTCGGGGGAGGTGGATTGTAGTGTCTCAGATATCGTGTGTCAAACATAGTTCCACATGTGGTTGAGCTCCCTTTGAATGTGACTTGTCAATAGATTGTACCTTCATCCAATCCAATTGTAGGTAGACCCTCGAGAAGATCATCTCCAACCACCCACTCTACCCTCATCCCATCGCGATTTAGCCTCCCGTCTCGCAGCCAGCTTAGCCGTCTCCCCACGAACTCGCCGAATCCAATCCGCAACCTCTTTCTCGGACGCGCGACCGTGGTGTTCTCCTTCGAGGAAGCTCTCCTCGACGGCCTGACACACCGCCTCCTGCTCCGCGATCGATGCCGCAAGCCGTTGATACAGGGCCTTCGGGGACCATGGTGCCAGAGCGGCATCCATGTCAGATTGCTTCTTCCGCCAGGAGACTTCGAGGGATTGGTGGGTTAGGAGCAGGGTTTCTGTCGAGCCGCGTAATTCATCTACACGTGACTGAAGTTCTAGAAGGTGGTTGGCGAGATCTTGGTTGTATTTCAAAAGAGCTTGGAGGCTCTGTTGGTGGGCTGTGTATGAGGGATGACGACTTGCGAGAGCGGAGAGAAGGTGGGGGTCTTTGAGGATAGTCTGTAGATCCACCGTCCTGGAGCTGTTGTCAGATATGACGGTGCCTAATTGCGAAGAGAGTAACAGTACACATACGACTTATCTCTCACATCATCGGGTAACCAGCCTTCTTCGACTGTAGGTGGTTTGGGCAGCGCATTCGCGGACTGGGGATTGGAGTTGGTCATAGTAAAGCTGTCTGGTCGATAAGATCGGGCATCTTGCCATTGCTGGGGAGCTGGAGAAGAAGTATGTATCTGAGGAGTACCCCCACGACTTGCCTCGTGGCTACTCGGCTTTGGGGGAGGGGGGGGCGGAGTGTCGGGGTTTGGGCTTAGGTTCATATTCATGTTCATGGTGAGACTGTGAGATGGCATGACATGCATGTTGGATTGATTGGCAGGAGGGGAACGTCTTGCTCTCATCCCGTGACTTTACGTACTACTTCCCAGAAGGGCATAGCTCCAGTGGAGTGCAATGGCAACAGCACCATTGGTCTCTCTCACTTCCCGTACCCTTTTTTTTTTCTTCGCTATAAAACCGCGGCTCCCACAACAATTTTTTCTTACCTTTTCAAGCTTGCAGCTCCAACTCGTCATGAGTTCAGCTTCCTCTCAACTCGACAATAATGCGTGAATCTCACTTCAGATTCAGTCAACTTAGTAATAATTATCAGTATCAAGCACCATTGATACTCCAAATCAACTGTGCAAATTTCTAAAAGGTATGTGAACTTTTTTTTTCTTAATCAATCTTCTCGCCTCCCTCTCCCTCCCTTTGAATGATGACTCTATGACACGCTAAGGCATTCCTCAAACTTAATTACCATGTGGAATTCGTGTACTTTACAAAGTTTCAGCCTTGTCTGACATATCCTCCTAAATCTCACTCGATTTATCACTCAAGTCTTGTCAGTCAGCAGTCACTAACAGATCTTGAATAGGTAAATATCTACCATCCATTATCCTTGCCTCGAGCATGTCGATGAAGATACTTTGAACGAACGGGCGGACATAACGTGTACACCGGCCCACATCTATCAAACCAGAGCGTACAAACTCTGAGGATGTGGAAAAGTGTATAACTTGTTGAGAACTCGTCACCTGAGCCTTGCATCATTCAGCATATTTTGCCATTTTGTGATGGTCTGTATGCTAACTAGGATGATAGGTATTAATTCTCCTCGTTGCTTTCTCTCATATGATCCCCCTGGACATCCAATCAACATTATATGATGAAATCTTTATATTCACACTGTTTGATCCGTTTCGGCGGAGATGAACGTTAAACAAAAATTCTGATTTAATGAGGTTCGTACTCCTGGCTGCTCAATGTCATGGGCTCTCGCTAACAATTCGGCAGCCTGACTTCGTTGATATTCAACTTCTTTTTCAACTCACACATACACTGTGGTGGACGTGTTGCTGACTTTACAGGTCATTATAGGGAATTGTATTTTTGTAACAATACGTCCGGATCTTAAGCGTGAGTAGGCCCTAATCCTTCCCATCTTCACATTTCAATGATGAATCCAATATTCGCTGTGTTCTTACTGAACATAATTGAAGAAAAACCATATTTCACCTTGGAGAACTGATCCCTCGTCTCTTCATTCATGCTTTTGGATGCTTGGTGTGTTTCTGTAACTAACATTAACACAGGATTTGTTGATCAGATGCAGTTAGAGAATATCAATATCATTGAAACTTATTCAAAATCACACTTTTTACTCCATGGTACATGTAACCTCATCAACCATATTACCCTTGAATGTAAACTGCTCGTAATCTATGTCCTAATAGACCAGTATTGAAGTGTCGTTGAATTGTCAGCCGGGCGTGGTGCTACTCTACAACCCTCCATCATGACGGACTTGTTACCGAGCTTGTTGTGTTGACTCTCTGGCGATGAAGCCGCCAAAGGAAACTGGTAATAGGTGGAACAGGTCCAGGATTGAAAATCCAAGTATCTACACCAGCATAACCTCCATCATCCAAATTTATAATTCTTCTGTTTGCAATTACATAGGTATCTTATGGTATTGTCTCCGTGATCTCTGGCACAATTGGGCTTTGACTTGTCTTTAGCCAACACATTTCACGCAGTTCCTCAATTTTAACAGCAGGGGTTTAGAAGGATCACAACATAGTCGTGTAGTTTTGTTATGAGGCTGTGCATTGTAGGTTAAATTGTGGTGCTCTACATAGTGACTGTCGTCAGCCGTTACTTTGGGCTATATATTCTTTTCCTCGTTCTTTGGTCACATAAGCAGTTGCGTGGTCTAATGGTCATGACGTCTGATTCACAAGTGAATCTCTGGATATCCTCAGAAGGTTCCCGGTTCGATCCCGGGCGCGACTACTAAAATTTTTTGCCTCATGACAATCTTTTCTTGTCAGCCTCACTCTCCCCCATATACAGCCAGGCATCATCTTCTCAATCGTTAGATTTGTGGCATGCGGAACATACGCCTCCCGATATACTATAACATGGATAGAGTTGTTTTTAAGCATTATATAGACGCATATATCAACGGAGGAGGTATGAGGTTATTTTCTTTTCTTTTTCAGTCTCCTGGCTTCAGATCGTATGTAAAAAAGCCTTTGGAAGTGAACAACTTATTCCTTTATCTTCCCTTCGGGTTGAATGATCTATCTAGGGGCATGGGGATCTCTAGCTTCTGTGCAGTTTTAGTAGTTGTTATATATAAGCTTTGGAGCAGGAAGGCTCTCACAAGGGTTATACAGGTCTCTGGAGGAACATAGGACATACTGTCACTGTATTCTAGTCTTTGATTCTTCCAATACGTAGTATCCAGATTACCCCGTGGTTAAGTAGATCCCCCCGGCCAGCCTTGTCCTAGATACTGAAGCAGAGTTGGTGGGAACTTTTCCTTTTGTCTGAACCAGCGAAGTTAGTCAGCTAAGCGGCCATATATCTACTAGCAAGCAAGGCCAACAGTCCTAATAAAGGAACCTCTTCTTTTCTCCCGTTTTGACCCCTAAATCCTACTTCCTAACTTGCGGCTGCAACGGCCGCAAGTTATGTCACATGAGGACCAGTAGAGCTGCCTGCACCACCCATACACCGGAACTCGCCCCTAACACTGGGCTCAACCCTTTCCCCCTCCTACAATACATGACTGTAATTAGGGTCTTGGGAACTTGAGTAAAGTCCGGAAAGATAAAGAAAAAACCGAGTCCGCATAATTTGCCTAGAAAATTAACCAATCAACATTTTGGGCCTCATAGTGTTATTATACACATCTTTTATTTTGACACTGCTGTTGATAACATCGAATGGCTTTATTTGGGGCATTTAGGAGATGTGGAGTAGGGAGGAGATGCTAAACAGAGTATATTCTTTAAGGATTGGATATAGCATCCATCGTGTGCAGCTACCGTAGGTTATTAAATTAATGGTATAATAACTATATTTTTGCTACATATCATCGGTATTGTTTTAATTGATTTAGCTCAATTTTATATTATTCTCCGGCTGTGAATATATTTAAATGCAGAGTAATTAACTGTAAGCCCGTAAATGAATCTGCATGTTGGCTTTAGGGTTTCGGAGATTACTTTGTCTTGGGGCGGGATGGAATGAAGTTTCGACCCACCCTGTGGCGAGCCAGGATCGTTGGCAAACAATTTACTATGGAATAATAGACTATTTGGAAATTGTATAAGGGATATGGTATGCCCCCTCCTCCGTTTTGTGGGGGAGGACACCCTGATGCAGTCGCAGATATTGCTTCGACCCAAGTCAGTTATAATTTGCACATATATATATATATATATATATGTGCAGATGTAGCGCTCTCTAAGATCATACTGACGCAGTGTTGCCAAAATTACCAAGCGCCATAGTACCATGAAGGACCATAAGATCCAAATTCATCCTCTTGCGTCCATATACCCTGGCTGGGCTGCCTTCGATTGCTACAGCACTCCATCCTGTTTGATATAAAGCTGCTCCTAGCCACACTGTTGCGAAGATCAGAGGCTAGCTTACTATCACCTTAAATAACAACCATTTAATATAGGAGGGAGCGGCCGGATTCGCCGGATTTTCAACAGATATGGCGGGCTGGAGAACAGCTTGCAATGGTATACTTACTCCAGCATGGGCACTCTTTGTTTGAACAGGAGTATATAGATATCATTTATAATGGTCCTGGTATATTTTAACATCATAGATGAAATGATCACATAAGCAGTTGCGTGGTCTAATGGTCATGACGTCTGATTCACAAGTGAATCTCTGGATATCCTCAGAAGGTTCCCGGTTCGATCCCGGGCGCGACTACTCAAGTTTTTTTTGGCAATCTTCATGATTAGGTTTTATCCCATAGCGCATTAAAAATTGCAATTCTATGTTTAAAAGTTGCGTGGTCTAATGGTCATGACGTCTGATTCACAGCGAATCTATAGATATCCTCAGAAGGTTCCCGGTTCGATCCCGGGCGCGACTAACACTTTTTACATATTTTTGCTACTTCATCCGTGTCTGAAATTGAATTAAGTAAGCCACCCTTGTCAAAGAAAATCGACCCCCAATATAGCACTAGTTTAGGTACACCCACAATTCCCCTGATTCGCTGCGTAAACATCTCGAACAACATCCCTCTGCTACAATGCTCAGAAGATCCGATATGCTCGATCTGCCGTCCATGGACATCATAAGCTTATCAGTGGTAGCAGACACCTACTCCACAAACAACCCATGCTTCTTGTGCCATCCCTCCAAACTATCACCTCCATACACCTCATGCACCTGCTTCTTCCCTTCCGGCCAACGCACCCATGCCGGCTTCGACCCCTCCATAATGCAGCACATCTCATCCGGCACTGGCAGATCCGAGTCAATCGCCGAAGCGAATGGGTGGATGAGCTCAGGCCAATGATGATCCCACAGCCACAGCATGGTGCTGCAGTTGGAACAGAAATTCCGTTCACTTGAACAGAGCTGCTGGTCGGGAGTGCCTCGCGCTTTGATCCCAGAGTATTTTCTAACAGGGGAGTCAGCATTGCGTCAACTATAATCCACCAAGGAAATCGGTAGGTATGGGTAAGTGAGGGGACATGACAACTCGTACTTGATTAGATCCTTTCCCTTCTTGATCTTCAGACTGTCGGCAATTCCGCCCAGGTTCACGCTACCGCTGTAGCCACCTACTTTGCGGCAGATGCTACAGGCGCAGAGTTGATAGGGGACTGGGGTCTGCGAGTCGAGGGTGAATTCGACCCCCCCGCATTGACAGCTTCCTTCCAGTTTCCTGTTTTGATTAGTAGTTGACCGGCGATCTCGATAGGGGCCTTGTCTTACATGGGCATCTTTGAGGCGGTATTTCGGGATGTTTATTATATTGGTAACAATAGTAGGTTGTCGTGGAAAGTAATATGTAGGAGGTTCGGTGATGAAGTATGCATTCCGCCGGGACGACGTCATTTATATAGGGTCACAACTTACTCGCGTCCAAGGGTGACTCCTCCTGCATATGAGGGGGTCATGAAACAGCCGGAAATCGCGGAACGCCATAGAATCGTGCACCAATTGATATCGTTTCCTGTCATCTGTAGGATGAACAATGTAAACTTGATAGGCCATCGCAGCGACGCCATCCCAAACTGGTAGGGATGCACTGTTTGTATTGTTTGTTCTGTTTGTCTGTCGGTCCGGGGTCCGGCGTCTTTTCTGGTCGCTACGTTATCGGCTTTCCTGCGTGAAGCCCTGACATGCATTGTTTCGTGCTGATCCATATACTGCAATCTCAATAATTCAACTTAGTTACCCGTCGGCTTCCTTGCGAATAAACTACCGGTGAAGATGGTGGGTTTCGGAAGTCCTGGTGGTGGCGCCACGAATGTTAAGCCTACGCCGTAAGTTCTCTCTTCCTTCCTTTCAGTTACAGTGAAATCAGCCTCGGTGTCTGTGTTCGATTATAGTGTACCTAAATATCCATATCCATGGGAAAATACTAATTAAGTCGATAGTCCCGAGCGTGGGAGTTTCCCTCTCGACCATGAAGGTATCTATCCTTGTTATTATACCCACCAGCTTGGTCCCTCGACCATCAATCCAACAACAATGATGCTAATGGGGGATATTTGATGCCACAGGCGAATGCAAACATCTCATCTCAAATTATTTAAAGTGCCTTAAGGGGGCAAGGGGAGTCAACGATGAAGAATGCCGGAAGTTGGCCAAGGGGTATCTGGCCTGTCGCATGGATAAGTATGTCGATGATTCTGTTGCTTCCCTGATATAAAAACCCTTTAATGTTTCTTGACTTTGCTTTCTACTGTACTCGATGGGTATATCAGCTTCTTACTGGGACTTCATGCGCTAATATCTTAACTATGTAGGAATCTGATGGCACCGGATGACTTCAAGAACCTAGGCCTTATTTTCGAGAAGGACGGGTCGAAAAAGCAGGACGAAAATGCCTCGAGCCAGACCACCCAGAAAAAGTCGTGAATATGTCTTACGCTTTGCGCGCTCTGTACGATACCATGGGACGAGATAGATTTTTGTTGGATGATACTAGGGCGTTGTTGGTTGGTTGTGGATTTGAATATATATACCTCTCAATAGTACCTACCTATACTGTATTATAAGGCTCTGAATAAATGAATGGCCGAATTTTAACGATATACGATTTGTTTGATTATTCTAGCAATGGTACCTGGCTGACGGGGTTGAAGATCAATTGGAGATTTGCCTTGTTGGACGTGGTCTATGCGGGGAAGCTCACCCGCCGAACCACCAACTCTTCGCGCTCCCTGACCTTAAAACAACTTGACCAAGAGGTAAGCTCCTTTCGCTAGGCGATGAATCGCCCACCACTCCAATGTCCTCAATCGCTCGTCCCCCAGACCCACGTTTAGTTGCCATCATCCTTATCGTCCGCTCGCGTGCCGGCCCACGCTTCGTTTTCCATTATCCTCCCAACCCACTCAGCGAGAACAGCCTCCGACCCGCCAGCAAGGGTCGACGCGCCTCGCGCGCAAAAAGTTCCAACAGCAATGATTCAAGCTCTAGCGATGAAAGCGGGCCAACATCCGATGAAGATGACGACGATCAACAACAGCAACAGCAACCACCACCATCATCGAATAATAACACGACCGCGAGTCAAACGCTCAACCTGACTTACCTCGCCGGTAGCGCCGTCTCTCGTCGCTCTAGTAATTTTGGCATTGATGACCATATCTCGATATCGGGCTCACCGGGAGTTGAATCGCAGCGGCCTGGATCCATTGGGTCTGGCCGGGCGTTGTTGCGGAAACGAGGGGGCAATTCAGACATAGAGGATGAGCCGCCGGAAAGGGCGGAAGAAGGCCCAACATCCGCCGCGACGACGGCAGGGGGTCGGGGAGGAACGTCCCGTCCTCCTTGGGAGTCATTGCTGGGACTTCCAGCTGATGTGTGGGAGAAGTTGTTGAGCCCGTCGCGGGCGTGGCATAAGCGGCGGTTTGAGGTGGGGATTAATGACCTGGCGTTTGTGGGATGGCCAGTCTTTGTGCGGGATGATGGCGAGTGGCGGAAACAGCGACGGAAGAAGGAGAAAAAGAAGCCTCGTGCGGCGTGGGAGGGGGGTGAACTGGGACATAATGAGGCGGAGGAGACTCGCAATGCCGGAGAGTCGATGGTGGCGTCGACGGAGACGCTCAGTCCATTGACGGCGTCAGAGTCGATTCGGGGGTCTATAATGAGTGGGAGATCTGTGCGGGCGCCGAATGAGTCGTTGGATGTTGATGATAAGGATTCGATGACGATGTTTAATGTCGTGTTTGTGTTGGATCCGCCGTTGTTGGAATATTCGATGCGCGTGCGCGAGATCTACGACAACATAATCAAGAAGTTTGCAAAGGCGTTGAAGTGGGAGCAGGCCCGAACGGGGTATGTATGGAGGGAGGCTCAGCATATTTTGCACGTCAAGGAGAAAGCGAAAGAATCGGGTATGGGTTGTTATTCTGTCCCTCTGCACTTTATGTGTTGTCTGATACTGACGATGGAGCAGGAACCTCTATCAATAGCGTCTACTCTGAGCTTATCAACCAATCGTCTTTGGCAAGGGCGATATATACGGTATTTACGAGCATCTCGGCGTCGAAGATCGCCTCGGTCTCCCTAAGTCCGGATGTTTCTATCTCCCTTCAAATTCCGCCTCTCACGTCGACCCCATACCTGCCAGGCCCAACAGATAAAGCCTATCCGGGTCTTTGGCTGACAACCGCTGACAGTATCACTCCGGTGGATGATCCCACGGCAGACGAGAATGCTGCACCGCACCAAGTATTGGCGAAACATTTTGCATTGTTGTTGCTAGACAACGAGGCAACCATCCTCAAGGATGTGGAGGCGTCCGGGGGTGCATTAGCTCCAGCGTTAGCACATTATATTCGATGCTCCAAGCCTACAAAATCCTTTGCCCAGATCTCCACGTCGTCAGGGATTCCACTGCCGACAATACAAATGCTAGCTAGCCATCTGGTTTACTGGCGACGGGCACGTGCGATCCCTCCTTTACACCAACGAGATACTTATTTCGTGTCGCCGAACTGTGACCTTGGCAAGCTGGACATAGCTACCGTTGCATATCAGCTGGCATTCCCCACACTACCCAGCCTACCAAAAATGCTGTCTGCTCTGAGCGGGACCCCTCGGCCGTATGGCAGTTTCATCCCGAGTAAAGACCATAAGGACATCTACTTCACTATTCTGGCATGGCTACTACGAGGCGGTTGGGTTACCCAGCTGCGATCCTTCTCCCGCGTTAAAGTGACTCCCGAGATCAAATTGGCCGTGGAAATGGCGCTTCGCCGTGAGGAAGTGGACAAGTACCTGAGCAAGCGAGGGTCAATCTCAGTTTCTTCGAATGCCGAGAAAACAGACAGATCTGACGATGACGACGACGATGCTGGCTCTTCGTCGTCGTCTTCGCTCGCAAGCCAAGATAGCGGCGAGGAAACACCCATGCCGGGCCGATACAGACAGGACAATGAGCTACAAATTACACGATCCTTGTTGGATCGGGATACGTCTCTGAAAACCGCGTCGATAATTTTGTTTCCCCACCGTGCATCGCCGTTGGAATCTCGCTGGATGAACGAGATTGTCGCACGATTCCCGGAACGCCCTGGTGGCTCAAGCGGCGACCCGGAGTACGCGGGGCTGCGGACCTCGCTGAAGCACTTCTGGCCGACCTACATCAAATACTTCAATGGATACGATGCCCTCGAGAAGATTCCGATCCGCGAGAATGTGAAGCGAAAACTCGTCTGGCAGGTATTGACGCGCCTGGGGTTTGTATCGGGTTCGCAGGCGTCGTTGGAATTGAATCCGCGAGAACAAGTGTTGGTCAGTGTTCGACATTGGTGAGCTGTATATGCATGGAATTGTGGTTTCTGGAATTTTATCCGGTAATACTAACAATGACCGTGATCTTCGTACATCTTTTGCATCCTCATCAGACATTCCTTTTTTCTTGATAGATGTTTCTTTGTATGCATCGTTCACGTGACACCCCGACCTTCTCAGTAGCGCACATTGAAACAATTGGATACAGTAATAAATTGTAATACATCTAAGTTTACCTTTATTCCTACAGTATTATATACGCCTTCCGAACAATCCCGATGACGGCCCAATCCTTCCTCCGAGGCAGAGCAAACCAGGCCTCTTCAGCCCTAAGATGGGTTAACTCCCTCAGCTAAGCGATGATGATGATGACGATTATTCGAACGAGTTCGGGAGATGCGGTAGTCTATCGACCCCATCCATTCGACCGTGTCCCTTGATTCCGTCCTCGGCATTGTTATTATCACTATTCTCCCTAAGGTAGAACAACCAACCGGTATCTTTAGAGTGGTACCTCTCCATCTAACTGAAGCGTTCTGTAACAAGCCACCACCACGGCTCGCGCCGGAAGTGGTGCGAATCACAGCACTTTACAACCCTGGTCACTTACTACTTGGCCTTATTTTAAATAATGTTTATTTACTTCCAACTGGTCTTCCTCACGTGTTGGGGGTAGGTTTTATTTGTACACTAGGGAAACGCATTGTCATCGGTGCATGTACTACATAATTAAGTAGGTCCCTAAGACACCTCTTTGTTGGTTGTTTGGTTTGCGTACAGGGTACCTACCTCTTAGGTACTTACTTACTTACCTACCTCGGTAGGCATGTATGTATGCTCCTATTAGGGAGGATAGTACCTAGGTAGTAATCATAATAATATTTAATAGAGAACAATTAAGCCAGGGTTTGATGATGCACTAGATGAAGAAATTTATGTTGAAACCACGTTTGGAGGGAGTAATTACCCGAGCCAGCGAGCTTGAGCCGAGATCGTTTTTCTTTTCTTTTCTTTTAGATTGTTTTCTCTGAAATATAACTAGGTAGGGGAGAGGAGAAGAGCACGTGAAGTGTGGGATTCGAATTAATAATACAGAGCAGGTAACATACTAATACAGTGGTAATCTTAATTAGAATCATGAAGGATTGAATATTGTCAGATCAATTAAATAAAGGTAACTTATTCCCTGCTTATAGTTCTCAGGGTTTATTCTGTACCTCTTCCCTTCATTTCTGAATGGTGCGGTTTCAAGCTAGCCTACCATCTTCTTATTTTCATTTTCCACAATTATTCTGGTTCTTACCTACGTATTATTCAAGTACCCTACTAGGTCGTTCTCAATCCATGTTTTGACAGGTGGGTCTCCACTAGTCGTAGGTAAGTACAATGTAATACTCAACTGCCAGTTCATATGTACCTAAAATAGGTAATCCTAAGGTAAGTCGGAGGTAATTGCATCTTTTGTTTTGTTTTATATCTACTTGATATCATTATTCCATAATACTTTCTCTATCAACAGGTGGTGTGTATTATTAATATCATAACTAGGCTCTTCCAAGTGTATGTTAGTTAGAAGGTAGGTACCTAAGGTATCGATCTTTCTATGATGTAATATATCCATGTCAGGAATATACCTTATTCAACCCATCTACCTAACAACAACAATCCACCTTAAACATATCACTTACTTCAGGTGATTCGCGGATGAAGAACCACCTCGCTGCAAGCCACCACCAATGCACTCAATGGTAGTTCCACATTTTTTGAATAAAGAATGCGGGTGCAGACAGTCTTCCCTATACTGCTATCACAGTAGGTAGGTAGTAGTTACATGACAGAAGGCAGACTTTTGGCTAGATCCACGCATAGACGACAAAAACACCCCTCGTCACCCCCGCGTTGGCCGCTGTGTTGCGCCGTACACCTTAGTACAATCTTCAGGCCTTAACCGGGAATTTTTCTCGCTCTCTTCCGGGTGCATATTCCTGACGTACATGTGTCTTGTGTGGTTATGTCGGGGTTGTGGTTGTGTCTCCGAGTCGATAGAGGTCAAAGGGTACGACAGAGAATGTGCACCAGTCGGGTAACAATTGAGGGGGCCTCGGTAATTGGATGGAATCAGTCTCGCGTTGAATGAAATTGTGCCAGTCAGCCGTGGCTGAACAATGTTGTCAAAGAAAAGCGGTTTTCTTCCATGGAGGGGAAAAGAGGGGTTGGAGAGGGAGGAGAAAGTAGAAAGGATGATGATGACTCCTACTGTGCTGGTTATTGAAGTTGGAGGTCCAATTGGGTTACATGTCCTGTGTAACCACCTACTTTACTGTTTTCTGAAGACCTAAATCCGGTCTTCAGAGGTTATCATCATCTTCACGGTGGATGGCTGGATTTATATCAAGGTCAATTGGTTTACTACAGTTGAACCACAGATCATGAGAACCGGTAATTTACATACCGCACGGAGACGGGAGACAAGAGAAGGAGGTATCCGGCCATTTGATTTGTTAGGAAGGGTACCTTGGGTACGACGGGTGTATGTATGGGGTAAGAAACCGAAGGGGAATACTTCATCCATACACATTAAATATTATTATTAATATTATTGTTCACGGCCACAGCAACAACAATGATGATAGACTGGCTGACTATCTCCTACCTACTTACGGAGTAAGATGCATAGGCTAACAGGTCAATTTATTTGAGTAACGAATATTGCTAGAGGGAGAATAAACAGCAACAAGGATACAATGGGAAATGAATTTCAATCAAACAAAGTAGAGGGGGAAAACACCTCTATATACTTACGGAGTTGGTAGGTATGTATCATTGATATCATTCGGAATCAAGATCTCCAATAATCCGTCCAGTACCGAAGAATCATGGTTCATTACCCACAAAAGCCCTGAAGTCCACACTTTTGACTCGAGATGTCCAATTATTATTCTGCGACAACTTTTTTATTACAATTTTTTAATTTCCATTACCCATTTGCTGAATCCACCCGCGGAAAGAGTATTCTTTTTCCCCCCCTTGGACAAGCAGTCCACAATAATAAAATAATAATAATAATAATGAATATCTTCGTCCACCTTGAATAATTGATTGGGGTTATTCTTAACCTTTTTTTTTTTTTTCTTCCTGATTTTTTAATTGTTGATTTTAATTTTTTTTTATTTTCATTTTTATTTTTCTTTCCCTCTCACACACTGCACCACAATTTCTCTCTTACACAACTTCTCCCCTCCCCCTCCTCTTACTCTTACCTCTCTCTTCCTCTTCCCTCTCCGTGTCTTTACGGTTTCCCCCTCAACCCTCTGGGAGTATTTTCCTTTTACTTCCCTTTATATTCCGATTTCCCTCCATCCTACCCCCATCGCCTCGGTGGCCGGTTTCCCGTTGTCGTTGCAGTGAGGTTGTTCTCATTCGCTCTCATCCTCATTCCTACTCCTGTGTTTCGCGGGAATTTTTTTTGTTGGCAAGGGTATCCGGATCGGTTGATCCCTTATAACTTTTTTTTTTGAATTTTTTTTTCTCCGCACGAGTTCTGCCTCGACCTTCTCCGTCGCAGTCCTCACCAATTCTTTTTTCTCTCTTTCTTATTGAACTTATACTCTCCTCCCCTTTCGGAATCCGATCTCTTCAGGGAAATTCGGTCCCGTGAAGCAATCCAGTTCCCTTCGGTTCCGGAGTCTTCATCACCACGTGCAAGTCGCGCTCTCGCCTACGTATTACAAGGGGCAAACGCCAACTCGTCGACCTTCCCTCCTCACTTCCAGCGTCTGTCGTCCCTGGTGGTGCCTCGATTTCATCGTTCACCCACCTGGCGATTCTTGTAGTTACCAAGTTCGGATCTCCGACGGACCGAACCTCTTGAAACCGCACAAATTTGAGTGAGTCTTGAGGTTCGTTTTTCTCTGTTTCTTCGGATCCTCAACAACACCGCTCGTGTTGCTCATCCTGGGAATATTCTTGTCTATTAGACCTCATCGACTTGTCGACACCTTTTTTCAAACGGAAGCCTCCCGCCGTCGATCCTCCCTTTCGATTTTTTTTCTTAAAATCATTCATCACCCACCCCACGGACATTGTACTCTGTACCCGGCACCTACCTTGAAAAAATATTCCACCATACCGATGCGATTTTCGTGAACGGAACTTGATCGAAGAACAATCAGATTCCAAGAAGACAGCGTTCTCTATACGATCTACCACGGTCCCTAGTGAACGATACTCCCTCGTGTCCTGCGTACCCGGTTACTCAGAATCTACATTCTGCCGTTCCTAGTAGGAGTGATTTCTCTAGTGACGGGAAGTTGCAGTTTGGCGGGGTTAACAAGAAGGTGGAAGTTGATTCCCCAAATTTCCACCGGTGTTGGAACTGTGTCGGCCTTAGCTGGCGCTTTCGAGGTTCTTTGATTGGATTTACCATCAGAGGTACCTGTTCTCTGGCAGAACACCCTTTTTTTTTCTTTCTAGAACGGATATATTAGACTTGCTTCTTAGCTCCATCTTTGTTTAAACCAAACGAAAATGGCCGCTACATTTTCCTATGCACAGGCCGCCAAAGGCATTGTTGCGACCCAAGCGCCTACATCAGAGACAGATACGGTCTCCAAGAGCGACGAGCAGAACACTGGTTCTAGTACAGAGACCGGAGATGCCGTAGTCTCGAAACCAGAAGCCTCTCAGGAGGAAAAGAATGCGCCTGTCCAGGAGGAGAAGGAATTGGAGTTACCAGCCACGAAGACAAACGGCACGGGAGCTTCGCCTCCAAGTGTGGATGACTCGTCAGCTATCGCCGTACCAACAGATGAGGAGGCTAAAAATACTCCCAATGGTACGTCCGAGCCTACCGGCGAAAAGCAGACGCAAACCTCAACAACGGACAAGCAGAACAATGGAACTGAAAAGTCCAAGGAAAAGTCTGGAAGCGAGAAGGAAAAGGCGGAGCCTCCCAAGGAGCTCAAAGCCGCTCCCCTTCCCTCCGTTAATATATGGCAACAACGGAGAGAGGCTCAGGATGCGAAGGTCAAGGCCGTGTCGTCTCTCAAGCCCACTCCCACTTCTACGAAGACCACTTCCAAAACTACCTCTGCCGCTTCCTCGATATCCGGCGATAACCAGCAGGAACCAGTGAAGACAGGTAACAAGAAATCAGAAAACCGCCGACGGGGTGACGGAGGCAAGACACGTGATGAGTCCGCCCTTCCTCCAGTAGCAGATTCAACGATGTGGCCTACACCTCATGTCGCCCAGGGCGAAGAGAAGAAGAAGACTCAGGACAAGCCCGAGAAAGCGGAAAAGAGCCCCGTGATGCGTTCCGGCAAGGAGAAATGGATGCCCGTCCCCTACGTGCCCACGGCTGTTTTTAATACGCCTCTCCCCTCGGCTGCGCGCCGAGGTGGACGAGCTGCCCGGGGTGGACGAGATGGCGCTCGCAATGGAGCCCCCGGTGCTGGTGCTGCTGACAAGGCCCAGACCGCCCAGGGAGCTCAAGGCGCAGCCAAGCATGCAGCTCCCGCAGAACGCGGAAGAAACGAGCCGAACTCTGCTCGTGCAAACTCTCTGCCTGCCCCCGCAAGACGTTCGAACAGCGCCGATGCAGGTCTGGCAGATTCGCGCAAAGCCCAGGTGACGGATCGTAGCCGTGGGTCCAAGGGCGCTGACAATGCGGCTGCCCCAGCTGGGAAGCACGGTAACAGTGGAGAGGGCTCTAACCGACACCAGAAGACTTTCACCAGAAATCATGACGGCGCTCACAAAGGCGGTGATCAGAGCGCACGAAACGCCCAAGGACCCGCTGACTCTCAAACTGGCGCACGCACAGGCTCTTCACATGATCGTCGCTTTGACAATGGCCCTAAATCGGCCGACTTTGCTGGCTTCAACGGTGATCGTAAAGATAAAGAGTTCCCCCGCTCTGAGCGAGGCCGTGGATCTCACCGCGGACGCGGTGGCCATTCCGGGTACTCTGGGGCCCAAAACACTCACTTTGCGAACAACCACTCCCACAATGGCTTCGCGCACACGAAGTCCTTCGGCTTCAATGATCGCCACCGACCTCAGCCCCATGGCCTTGGAAATGGCTCTCGAGGCCACGGCATGTCTATGCGTTCGCCTTCGCTGCCTAACTCTGCGTCCATGTATAACGTCTATCCTTTCCCTACCGATATTAACCCCGTGTATGCGTATCCCCAGATGGCTACAGGTCCCATGAGTGCCGGTCCGTTCCAACAGCAATATATGGAGCCCTTCTCGCTCATGAGCATGATCACGATGCAGCTGGAATATTACTTCTCTGTGGACAATCTGTGCAAGGACCTGTTCCTTCGCAAGCACATGGATTCCCAAGGTTTCGTCTCGTTGGTCTTTATCGCCGGTTTCAAACGGATCAAGACCCTGACGGAGGATTTTGAACTTCTTCGCCATGTCTCCCGTCAACTGAGATACGTTGAGTCCGTGCAAGGTGAAGATGGACTTGATCGCCTGCGACCAAGAGAGAGATGGGAACAGTGGGTTCTTCCTATGGATCAGCGTGATCCCGCCGCCCAACACCAGGGCCCTTCCCTGGCAAACATTGGCAAATCCGACGAAACCGCCCAGAGCCATGTGGATGGGACCACGAATGGGGTACCAAACGGCACCGCCGAGTCCCCAGTGTCCAAGACCCCCTTGTCTTCCGAAGCCCCAGAATTCTCCCCTGCTAATGCAATGGGTGGCGAAAGCGAATCCGCAACTGTATGAATCACCCGTGAAACCCTTCCCCCAAGTGATAGGTTGAGATTGGAGACTGGTCCTTGGCTTTGACTCTCTGGCTCAACCACGCCGTCGAGTATTTATTGAACGTTGTAATTAACATTTTCACAACAGCGGGCCGATTAATTCTTGACCGGATCACTTCTATTGCAGGCTTTTGCCGTCTCTTCTCCGAGGTATGTTCTAAGTCTCGGGCTTAGAATATCTTCTGACAACTAACTTCGAACCAGTTATGATAAGATTTCTGTGAAAGCTTGTGCCCGCTGGAGAGCTCTATAGTTGTTCCGACTCCTAGCTCAGTATCATCCGGGCGAATTGGGGAAGAAATACTTTGCCTTTACCTCTACCGATTATACCTCCAAATTCTCCCAACAACTTTCGAAAAAAAAAAAAACCGAGTTCTCGATGAACGATGTTCAGCGGCAACCCCAAGATGGTGACCGTGATATAGATGTTTTTCTACCGATTCTGGTCGCATTTCTTGGCCCCAAATTTCCATGCACAAATGTACAATGAATTTAAGAGTCTAGCGTTTGATGATCTTGCACGAAAACGTCAGCCATGGTTTCAAAGGATTACACACCCTTTTACGGTCTCTTTTCTGCTGCGCAGCAAGGTCTTGTCGGCCAGGGTTGTTAAGGACTTCTTCACTGAGCGAATTGACGAGGATGTCTCCTCGCCAGAAAAGAGTCCTCCCAAGCCAAGTCCTTCCTCGAAACCGCAGCACAAGTGACTGTAATTGGGGTATTTGCCGGACAAACCAAGCTGGAAAAGTCTTTTAAGTTTTTTTTTTTCCTTTCTTTTTTTTTTTTCTCTACCGTCCACGTCCTTTTTTATCTTCGCTCGACCATCTATGTTTTCATTCCTGGTTTCATTATCATCATGACTTGCATTACTACTGTCAGCTTTTGCATCTACATTTCTCGAGTTGCCGAACAGAACCATTCTGCAAAGTGGATCGATATATGCACATCTCGGCTTGTGTCTTGCTTTTTCCTTTTCTTTTCACTTACCCACTTTGCTTTAGTCATGGGAGGTTTCTAAAATTTTAGGAGTCCGGGCCTTTTTTACTGGGCAGTATCTTCTGCGTTTGATGCTTCCTTCTGTGGTGCGCCGGGCTGAGGTTCTTTCCCACGACCATAGAGTGTTCATTCGGATTTCCAATATGCGATAATGTTTTTCATCTTGTTCTTTCGATTTCTAGTTTGAATGGAAGAGAAAAAAAAAACACACACGAGAAAACAACATGAAAAAAAAAATTATCTTTTGATTCCTCCTCTTCTCTTTCTTCCCCCCCCCTCCCCCAATTTTCATGTTCACCGCGAGGCGCAAAGTCAGACCCCGGAGAACTTTCTCCATGGATTGTTTATGGGGAGTTATTGTGGCTATATTATTATCATTATTTGGCACGGCGTATTTTCGTGGGGAAAAACTTGCATAGTTTGGGGTTTGATTTTGGGCAGACAGGTAATGGCGTATACATACAATTTGATTAATTCTTTGGTATATACAGGATAAGTTTTGATCAATATGTTGTAGGAGTAGGAGGTTATTATGCAACCAACCCATAGTTTCGTTTGTAGTTGAAGATGTAGTTCGGGAAACCTGCTGACTCAGCCCATTACTGGCCAGTTGCGACGAAGTGCTGGTGCAACACTCCAGCTTCTCTCCAGCTCTTCGGACCTTGTCAGCTCCACCTTCCATCTATCTACCTATCTACCTTGACTTTCCTCCCCTCTCCCCCCCTCAACAGCCTTTTAGATACGTCGTCAATTTCATTCTATAAGATGGAACTAGTCTCCAAGCAGACGACAAGGCTGCTTCGGCCCCTCCTCCAACCATCATCCCGTCTTTCTTCAGCTAGCCTCTCAACGCCCGCCCTCAACCGCATTCGCCGAAGACATGTTTCTACAACGCCACGAAGTCTCGCCCCCGAATCGTCGCTATTAAATTTTGGCGCAGGGTCGCAGTCGGGCGGTGCACCAGCCACGTACTTTGCGAACCGTTCCATCCTTCCCATGAACACCGTCATTCGCTTCGTGCCCCAACAGCATGCATGGATCGTGGAACGAATGGGCAAGTTTCACCGAATCTTGGAGCCTGGCCTGGCCATCCTCATCCCATTTCTCGATCGTGTGGCCTATGTGAAGAGCTTGAAGGAGTCGGCAATCGAGATACCCAGTCAGAATGCGATTACGGCGGACAATGTTACTTTGGAGCTGGACGGAGTACTGTACACGAGGGTATTTGATGCGTACAAGGCCAGGTGAGTTGAATTAACAATCTCAGTGCTCATATTTACGACTGTTTCTGGATGAGGAAGGCATAGCTGACCCTTGGGTTTTTCTTATAATTTTGTAGTTATGGTGTAGAGGATGCCGAATACGCCATCTCACAGCTTGCGCAGACGACAATGCGCTCGGAAATTGGCCAGCTGACACTCGATAATGTCCTGAAGGAGCGTGCGACTTTAAATACCAACATCACACAGGCGATCAATGAAGCCGCTCGCGAATGGGGGGTGGTATGTTTGCGTTACGAGATCCGGGACATCCACGCTCCCGATGGCGTTGTGGCCGCAATGCACCGACAAGTGACGGCCGAACGGTCGAAACGTGCCGAGATCCTCGAATCCGAAGGTCAGCGTCAGAGCGCTATCAACATCGCCGAGGGTCGGAAGCAGTCCGTCATTCTGGCCTCCGAGGCTGTGCGGTCCGAGCGAATTAACCAGGCGACTGGTGAAGCAGAGGCGATCTTGTTGAGGGCACAGGCGACGGCGCGTGGGATTGATGCCGTTGCCCGCTCCATTGAGGCGGGTCAGGAGAACGCCCAGGGAGCCATTAGTCTCAGTGTTGCAGAGAAATACGTGGATGCATTCTCCAACCTTGCTAAGGAGGGTACTGCCGTGGTAGTCCCGGGAAATGTGGGTGATCTTGGTGGCATGATTGCCAATGCCATGGCTGTCTACGGAAAAGTCAACGAGAGCCAGGCAAAAACCATCGCCGCGAAGACTCTCGGGGTGCAGGAGCCGGAGGCTGCTCCTCGTAAGGCTACAGCAGAGTCCGAAGATTTCGCCAAGTCTAACTCTGGGGCAGCAACGAATGATGTGACTGAGAGTGTGCTGGAGAGTTTCGACCAGGCTAGCCAACACAAGAAGTAGTAGTTGTCTGTCTCCTTTTCCCTCTCTGTTTCCCCCTCCCTACCCTACTCCCCTCTGTCTCTTTTTCTTCCGTTTTGCCCTCTCCCTCTCAACGGGTACTTATTCACGAATCATTCTGAATGATATCTCACCTGTGATGTAAATGTACCTTTACTTGTTCTTTACCTCTTTCTTTGTCTCTGTCGTTGATTTAGCATATGTGAAGTATTCGCGAACTGTGAAATGCATTGAAGGGGAAGGACCAAACGAAACGAAAAGAAAAGAAAAGAAAAGAAAAGAAACGCAAAAAGGAAATGGAAATGGGGGAGGAGTTTTGTTGAGTTGAGGGTGTTATGTACAGTAGTAAGACAAACACATTCAGGATTGTACTATGAAGAATCAAATAGATGAGGAGGGAGCTCGGGCCACCTGGACGGAGATCGCAAACCCAAACCCAATAATAATATTAATGGGGGCGCGGCCCTTTCATCGGCTTCGTTGCGCGTTGCAGCTTCGATCCTTCCTTCTTCCCCCCTCCGTCCCAACCCTCTCTTTCACTTCCATCTGTATTATTTATTTCTTACTCGACTTCTCTTCTCAACTCTCCCGTATCTCTTGATCTCCCCCACCCCTCGCATCCGCTGTCCGATGAATGGTACCCGTCTTTGCTTTGCGATGCCCCAGATACGTGACTGTCCTTGATCCACGTCAACTTGCCTGCGATTTTACAGTTCTCGCCCAACCCAACCCGTGTTCCTTGATCTTCCGATCCGACAACACAGAATAAAACTAGGAGACTGCTGCGATGCATATTATCAAGCCAGTTTGGCTGACGCATGGAGGTATGCGCGCTCCCTCGCTCCCAAGGGGATTTTCTCTTTGTCTTTCTTGGGCTATCCGTCTTTAAAATGGTTCGCTTGGTTAACGATTACACTTGTCCATCGCAGGTGAGAGGAAGGATTTTGAGGTTTATAGCTGTGATGTATCCCCTGATGGGAGTCGTCTCGTTACAGCTGCTGGAGGTCAGTCCTTTTCCCTCGGCGGGGGGTCGATAATTCACGCACGGTCCCGTCGAACGAATGGTTTATCTGACAGGTCACCCTTTGCCAAATAGATGGATACGTGAGAATATGGTCTACGGAGGCAATCTGCAACACGGAGGATCCTTCCGTTGCCAACAAGCCGAAACAACTGGCGTCGATGAGCAACCACTCTGGAACGATCCATACAGTTCGATTCTCGCCGAATGGGAAATATTTGGCGTCTGGGGCCGATGACAAAATTGTTTGCATTTATACATTGGATCCTTCTCCTCCCTCGCATTCTACATTCGGTAGGTTCTGGGCTGGAAGTTGCGGAGGGCCTCGTGCGACTGACTGACGCGATGCTTGAATCTAGGATCGAACGAGGCACCGCCCGTGGAAAACTGGCGTACAGTACGGAGATTAATTGGTCATGATAACGACGTTCAGGATCTGGGGTGGTCGTATGATTCGTCTATCTTGGTGTCCGTCGGTTTGGATTCGAAGGTGGTCGTGTGGTCGGGACATACATTCGAGAAGCTCAAAACGCTCTCTGTCCACCAGAGCCATGTCAAAGGGATTACTTTTGATCCGGCTAACAAATATTTCGCCACGGCGAGCGACGATCGTACGGTCCGCATTTTCCGGTTCACCTCTCCTGCCCCGAATTCGACCGCCCACGACCAGATGAACAATTTTGTACTGGAACATACGATCCTTGCGCCGTTCCAGAACTCGCCTCTCACGGCGTACTTCCGTCGATGCTCCTGGTCGCCGGATGGCATGCACATTGCGGCGGCTAATGCGGTGAACGGCCCTGTTAGCTCTGTCGCTATCATCAACCGCGGTTCCTGGGACGGAGACATTAACCTCATCGGGCATGAAGCCCCTGTCGAGGTCTGCGCATTTTCACCGCGACTTTATTCTACCCAGCCGCCCAATAAACAAACACCGGAAAATCCAGCGCCAACAGTGACCGTCATCGCGTGTGCTGGAGGCGATAAATCTCTCAGCATCTGGATTACCACCAACCCGAGGCCGCTGGTGGTTGCACAGGAGCTGGCCGCGAAATCCATTTCAGACTTAGCTTGGAGTCCGGACGGCTCATGTCTCTACGCCACTGCCCTAGATGGCACAATTCTCGTGGTGCGCTTTGAGGACGGTGACCTGGGGTATGCGATGGCCATGGAGGAGAACGAGAAATCGCTCACCAAATTCGGCACAAACCGCAGGGGTGCTGGTATTACAGAAACTACAGATGGTCTTCTTCTGGAAGAGAAGAGCAAGGCCGGGGAGATTAAGGGCGTGGAGGGACGCATGGGTGCTTTGATGGGTGATGACCATGCCGGCACCGAAAGTACGATTAATGGCAAACCTGCAGCCCAGCCGTCGAACGGAGTGACCCCTGCGCGAGCGACGTCACCCGCACCAGACGCGCAAAAGACCCAAACAAATGGGACCACGACACCGGCAATTCAGGAATCAGACAAGCCTGATCCGTACCAGGCAAAATTAGAGCGGTTGAAGCAACGCCCGACTTATACAAAGGATGGGAAAAAACGCATTGCTCCTTTACTTGTCTCTGGAGCTGGGGCGGCCGAGTCCTCTCTTCCGCAGGCGCGACTGATGGCGTCAGTGAGCAGTCAAGTGAAAGCCGATGCGCCGCAGTCGATTGTCGATCTATCTAAGCCCTTTGATGGTCTGCCTAAGGGTGGGCTGGCCACCCTTCTCTTCGGGAACAAGCGGAAACTCGCGCAGCTAGAAGGCGATGATGATGGCCATGTGGAAAAAAGAGTGGCTGTGGCTAGTCAGAATGGTGCGACTCCTATCATGGCCAACACTCCCGACGGGCTCCTTCCGGCACAACCCCAGCCTGCTGCTGCAGGGCAGCAACCAACTCCAGAATTCATTCGGTCCGCGGTGACGAACCCCTGTATGGCTATTAGCCAGCTTCGGCTGGCTGTACCGAAAATTCGCAGTCAGATCGTAAGGGCCATCGACTCTAGTGGCAAGCCGACCGAAGCGCCAATTGCGGCAGGAGAGTCGAATAAATCCCGGGTCGATGTTGTTTTCGAGGCTCGTAATCCATCCGCTGCGAGCCTGACGGGCCGGGCAGTTGATCGTGAGCCAGTGCGGCTTACACTCTTTCGTGGCGAACATCCCCTGTGGCAGGACTTTCTTTCGCGGACGGTCCTCCTGGTCACTGGCAACCAGAGTATGTGGGCTGCTGCCTGCGAGGACGGATCCGTCTACATTTGGACCCCCGCAGGACGTCGTCTTGTCAGTGCTTTAGTCCTTGAGGCGCAACCAGTGATCTTGGAGTGCAACGGCCCATGGATTCTCTGTATCTCGGCCGTGGGTATGTGCTACGTGTGGAACGTGAAACATCTTTCTTCGCCACATCCGCCTATATCTCTCCAGCCGGTGCTTGATGCTGCGGTGCACACGCTCGGTGCGCATCCGCAGCCCGCCCCGTCGATTACCAATGCACGACTCAATTCCGAGGGCCGGGTGATAGTGGCCCTTTCGAACGGCGAGGGCTACGTCTATTCCCCCTCCATGTTCACCTGGCAGCGAGTGTCAGAGCCCTGGTGGGCGGTTGGCAGCCAATATTGGAACACTACCGAGGCAGCCGTTGGAAACCTCCAATCCACAGATTCTCAGCAGGACAAGGACCCCAAGGCGGCGGTGTCGGCAGGGATTATCCCATTCCTGGAACGTAATACTACTAACGAAACGCTTCTACGGGGACGGGCATACTTCCTGCAACGACTGATCAAAGTTCTCCTCTCGCGCGAGGGATATGAGAGTTTCGAGTCCAGTGTCTCGATTGCGCATTTGGAGAACCGATTGGCGGCTGCGCTGTCCCTGGGAGCCAAGGAGGAGTTCCGGCTGTATCTTTCGATGTACGCAAAGCGCATTGGGGCGGAGGGGTTGCGGAGCAAAGTGGAAGAGTTGCTGAAGGGGCTCATTGGGGGTCTTTTTGAAGACGACGAGGAAACGGATGTTGTGCGACGACTCCAAGAAAACGAACAGGATGACCGCAGCTGGCGTGAGAGCTCTGAGACCCTCTGTGGCTGGCCACGGGAGGTTTTGCTGAAAGAGGTGATTTTGGCATTAGGTATGTTTCCGTTGTTTCCTCTAGTTCTAGGGTCCTGTGTCTTTCTGACTTGTGTGTGTGTTTAGGCAAACATCGCGATCTTCAGCGTGTCACCGTGCCGTATGCTAAATTGCTGGGGGTAGTGGATAGCGAGTCAGATGCGGGCGATGCTATGGAAACCTGATCGATCTTTTTTCTCTTTTGTTTTTATGCTCGGTGTTAATTGGCGTTGAGCTGAGAATGGAATGGGTGGGTTTGTTTACTCGTGGGATTCCGAAGATGCCTTGTATCATATATTACTTACTATCTTGCGTTTGTTCCTTGCTATATATTACAGCAGCTACGCAATTCTTTTCTTTTCTTTCTTTCTTTTTTTGTTTCAAAATGTACTCAAAGAATCGTCAAAACGAGAGGGTTGAAAGTGTAGCAGATGTCATTTCCCAAACACGAAATCTTCCTACCATACTGAATCAATATCATAAAACACATCTCCTAGTAGAGAGAGAGAGAACCAATCCTACTTATAGAAAGCCAATCCCAATGACGAAAAAACCACCCCTGTCTCCGTCCCTTCCACTCCAGCAATACATCCACTCCCCAACTGCTCGCTCTGACATGATCCCTCCACCCACCCGCCATATCCCATAACACACTCATTCCCATCCTCCTTTTTGACCGAGAGCTGTGTCACCTGCGCCCCTATATTCCACACTCCAACCGAGACCACTCGCTGCTCGACATTGCACGAATGCGAGTTGGGTGTCTTGATCCCTGCATGCCGCCGTTCTCCCTGCGACCAGGTTAGTTCGATCCCGACGAGTGCTGGGCCTAATGGACCGGCTCCGAAGTAGGTTGATATGTGGGTGACGCGGTCGGGGGATTCGAGGTAGAGGTTGACTTCTTGGCCCGTGGTGATGCCGTAGGGGCCGCAGAGGGTGGTGTTGGGGTTGGAGACGAGGTTGTTGGTGATTCTGGTGTTGCTGTTGGTCTTGGGGCTGGGAATCTTGGATTGATGATTATCGTTGGCAATTGGGCTTGAGCTTGCGATTGAAGAGGATGGAGTCGGGATTAGAGAGGCAGAGGCAGAGGCAGAGGCAGAGGGCTGTTTATATGCGTTATAAGTGATTAGTAGAGGGGGAATATGGATGGGTACTAGTAGGGGTATATATATAGATGGAGAGAAAGAAAGAGGAGAGGGAATGGGTGAGTACATTGGAGATGGCCTGGGACAAGGCAGAGGGGATAATTATCCCACAGAAGACTATGATCTTGGAGAAGTACATTTCCTGCTATTGTTGGGTTGAGAAATGTGAGACAAGATGATGGATTGCTATTGATGATTGATTCAATGAATGAATGACGGTAGATTGAGTGGAATCATTGGGAAATTTATATCTGTCCATTGTATATACCTATCTATCTGTTGTTTATGTTTATAGACCTATGTGTGTATACATTGTATATATGTATAGGACAACCAGTGAGAATGTTTGGTGGAATGAAGGGTTGATGCTACATTCACTTGTTGATTCATTTTCATACCGAGGGAGTTTGTTTCCGCCAATGTGTCACTGCTTCTTTCGTGGCTGGTATGCCTCATGAAGTTGTCTACTTTCATATTCCTCGATAGGAATTCTTTCCAAATGATTACATTCCATTCATTCTCCTAGATGTTCTAATATAGTATTACTCTCACGATGAAGCGCAATTAGGGTTAACTATGACGTAGCCCCAAATGACATAATCATCCTGACATAATCAAGCTGACATAATATCCCGAATCACGTTGGGAAAACTTGAAGGAAACGAAACATGAAATTAAAATAATAATGAAATGAAATGAAGTTTTCACCTCAACCACTTCAATTGGCCTGATTCATTCCTCCAATTCGCGACATTTGTCCCTTACGACCCAATTCCCCTCTTTTCTCGCTCTCCCCCCGTGCCTCGGGCACCGCCACCACGTCGTCCCTCCGGTCCTCACTGGGGCTGTTGTATTTACGGACCGTAGCTGGAACTTCTACTGCTTTCGTCTGCCCCTCTTCTTCCTCCTCCTCTTCTCTTCTTCTCTCTCCCTTCTTCCTCTCGACCCGCCACTACTCCAGCAAGAAGAAGAAATCCACCAACAAAAAGATGCCCCCCAAGAAGGCCGTCGTTCAGGAGAAGGTCCTACTGGGCCGTCCAGGAAACAACCTGAAGAGTGGTATCGTATGTGAGCAAGGTCCCCACTCCCAGCCACTGGCAATTTTCTAGCCCTAATCTGCACTATCCTTTTTTTTTTCCTATTTAATCCTCTTTTTTCTTTTTTTCTTCCACCCTTTCTTTCTCCCTCTCTTCTATATCCACACAATTCACAATGTAGTCTTTCACTACTTCTTGCTTTAATGCATTCATTAACTCCCCCTCTAGGTCGGTCTCGCCAATGTCGGCAAGTCGACGCTTTTCCAAGCTATCACCAAGTCCTCGCTGGGTAATCCCGCGAACTTCCCCTATGCCACCATCGACCCCGAAGAATCCCGCGTCATCGTCCCTGATGACCGCTTCGACTGGTTGTGCGACCAATACAAGCCCAAGTCTCGAGTGCCCGCCAACCTGACCATTTATGATATCGCTGGTCTGACCCGTGGTGCCTCTACTGGTGCTGGTCTGGGTAATGCTTTCTTGTCCCACATCCGCGCCGTCGATGCCATCTTCCAGGTCGTGCGTTGCTTCGATGATGCCGAGATCATTCACGTCGAGGGTGACGTCGACCCCGTCCGTGATCTGAACATCATTAGCGAGGAATTGCGTGTCAAGGACATCGAGTTCACTGAAAAGGCCCTCGATGCTCTGGGCAAGCAAACCCGTCGTGGTGGTCAGAGTCTGGAGATGAAGAAGCTGCGCGAGGAGGAGGCCACCGTTCAAAAGGTGCTTGATCATCTCAAGGACGGCAAGGATGTGCGCAAGAACGACTGGACTCCCAAGGAGGTATGTGTCAAATTTCTTAAATTTTTTTTCTATCACCCTTCCGTCTCTTTTCCCCCCACTGTTCACTTCTGCCTTATCCCTAAAATCCCTACCGTCGGAATACTATGATGAACAAGAGCTTAGCTCGAATCAAACCCAGCTCGTCGAATGGTCTCATTTTTTATAAACTCACGTAGAGGCCATCCTGAGATAACATCCTGGACTGATTGTTTCCGACTCACCCATCTATTCTTTGTTTCTTTATTGGACTTTGACCACTACATATATTGTCTGAATTCGTCGCTAATGAATTCTGTTCAGGTTGAGGTCATCAACACCCTCCAGCTCCTGACCGCCAAGCCCGTCGTCTACCTGGTCAACCTCAGCGAGAAAGACTATGTTCGCCAGAAGAACAAGTACCTCCCCAAGGTCTTCGAGTGGATCAAGGAAAACTCCCCCGGTGACTCGCTCATCCCCATCTCCGTCTGTTTCGAGGAGCGTCTCACTCGCTTCGAGACCGACGAGGAGGCTGCCGAGGAGTGCAAGAAACTGGGCACAAAGTCCGCCCTTCCCAAGGTCATCACCATTATGCGCCAGGTGCTCAACCTGGCTAGTTTCTTCACCACCGGTACCGATGAGGTCCGTCAGTGGACCATCCGCAAGGGCGTGAAAGCCCCCGGTGCTGCGGGTGTGATTCACACTGATTTCGAGAAGACCTTCATTCAGGCTATCGCGTATAACTACTCGACCCTGAAGGAACTTGGTGATGAAGCCGCGGTCAAGGCCGCCGGCAAGGTTATGACCAAGGGTAAGGAATATGTGGTAGAGGATGGAGATATCCTCCTCATCAAGGCGGGTGCTGCTCGTGGGTAGATAGTATTTCAAAACAACAAAAATTGGTAGATATGAAATGAATACTAGCTTTCGAGTGATTTTCTCCAACCAAATTTTCTGAGGATATTAAGTTGTAGCCAATTTGCCAATCATTTTGGAGAGCAGACAAACGAAAGAAGATACAAATACATTTTTCACCACTACGCGCTAACTACATTTTGTATCCGTATCGCATGTCCGGTCACGTGACACATCCCCGCGGCCCCGCCAACCAACAGGCAAGAAAGTCTTCGTCCGATATACATAATCCCAGTTCCTGATAACCACAACCACCACAATGTTCAAGAAAGAGTACGTGCTCACCTGAATCTGCAGATGATCTCCAGACACCTTCCACAATCCTATCCTCCCCCGGACAGCCCGAGAGCTAACTTGCAGCTAGAATCCCCACCGGCCAACGCTCCTCCAAAGTCAAGTCCTCCGTCCAACGAGGCATCCGCCAACGCTTTCTCGACACATACCCGGGGTTCGAACCGTACATTGATGAAGTACTTCCAAAGAAGGCGCAGTTAGACGCCGTTAAATTGTACGTTTACACCTGTCTCCCTACTTTCTTTCACTTCACACTTCGCTGTTCTCCAAGAAGTCGAGAGCCTATCGCAACCTTCTACACATACTTCTGTTCATGAATTCTGATTCACTACAACCTATATATATGATGACCTACCCACCTGACTCATATATATATATTCTAAAATCAATACTAATTACCTCATCCTCATAGACCAGATAAATGCACCCTCTACACAATCGACACCACCCCACTCTTCTATCAACCGCAAGACGGGCCCCCAGTCCCACATCTTAAGCTCGTCCACGCCTACCCGGACGCTCTCCCGACTGTGCAGATTGACCGCGGTGCCATCCGGTTTGTTCTATCGGGGGCGGTGTTGATGGCGCCAGGATTGACGTCGGCTGGAGGACGGTTACCAGAGAAGGAGCAGGCGCTGGAGAGTGGGACAGTGGTGGCGGTCAAGGCTGAAGGGAAGGAACTGGCTTGTCTGGTGGGAGTGTTGAAGGCGGGGACGGAAGAGATGAAGGCCAAGCCTAAGGGGGTGGCTATTGATGAAGGGCATTATTTGGGTGATGGGCTGTGGAATTTCCATCTTGATTAGACATTTTGTCTTCCTTTCTCTATCATTCTTTTTATGGGGGAGAGGGGAAGGGGTTTATTAATTTAATGGGAATGAATATATTGAATGACTTTTTTTTGGCTTTTGGTCGGTCATATATGCTATATATATCATGGTGCGGTAAACGATTGTGTTTGGGGTGGGAGGCGAGAGGAGTGAGTGTAGAGAGAGAAAAAGAAAAAAAAAAAAACAGGTAGAATAGATTGGGGTGTATATATATGTACATTATGCCATGTGGTGAGGAGAAATGTCGCTTTCTCGTCGTACAGGACTTCTTCGTGGGGATATAGACGTCGGGGAGGATGATGGCCAAGACGGTGTGATTGCAAGACCTAAACCCTTCATGTTGGTCGTGCTGGGGAACCCGCCATTTTGTAATCCCAACCGCGAAACCGTCCGACGGAGCATATCGCCAGACCCGTCTAGAGCGAGGAGAAATCGCGCTAGTTCGGCGCACAAGTCCCAGTCACCTGTCTGCGAGGACAGCGCCAGCAGTCGCACCACGTAATCTTCAATAAGCGCCTCGTGGCCGTCGCCATCCTCAAATGCCTGCAGAACTAGGAGATAGCCCACCGCGGTCTTCAGAGAGTTTAGTTTCAACGCTTGTTCGAATAGGTCTTTCGGAGGGGGAAGGTAGGTAAAGAGCGTGCGCCATGAGCGCAGCTCGGTCTTGCGCGTGCATTGAACCACGGTATCCAAATATACCCGAGGGGGCAGAGATGCTTGGAGAAAAGAGATCACGGATGGTAGAAGGGGATCGTGTTTCTGTGAGGGGTCGTCGGTTTTGCTATCTTTACCCTCGTTATCGACCTCCTCGTCCAGAACATGGTGAAGGAGGATTTCAAGAGCATGGGGGAAGTATGAAAGATGCGAGAAATGCTGGCATAGTGAGAGGGCCGCGGGCATATCTCCTTGCTCCAAACAATGCTGCAAAAGATAGGGGAGGAATAGATGCGTCTACTGTCATTAGCACTAGCAGTATACAGCTCAAAGGGAACCATACTCGAATAGCAAATTTCAGCACTGCAAACGTCACATCCCGTCGCTGTGTCATCTCCGATTCCACACCCAAGACAATCCCCTTGTTGAGTAGTACTGAGAGAGGGTAGAAGTCTAGATGAACTTCGATCGCTTTCGGCACGTCATCGCGTCGCAAAACATCTTGTACATCGCTCCACGCCAGGAGATCTTTCCCGCAGAAAGTCCACAGGGAGTCCCTGAGTGAAAGATTGCTGTGATACATGTTCAAAGCCTTTTCAGCGGCTGGACTGGCGGGAAGCGACTCATCTGGAGGAGGGGAAAAGTTAAAGGAAAGTTGATCACGCATCAAAATGTAGTACTCTACATCATGGGAGATAACTCGCATGTCGTATTTCAAGTCACCAGAGTCAGACATTGAAGGCTGGAGTAGGACGAGGTTGCCGTCAACCAAGAGTAGGACAGACGCTACTTTCACATCGTGAGAGGGGTCACCATTGCCTGCGACGGTCAGATAATGTACACTGAAGGGACTTCGACGCACTTACGTAGCTGGTCTTCTGGTAAAACCCAGCTGATTGCTCGCACTCGGGTAGGTGCGCGCACAATTCCGTTGAAAGCAATCTGTCCCACTGGAACTAGTGTAACCCGGGGGTGCACAGAATTGATGATGTAATGGTATAGGATGTTGTCATATGTATAAACAAGAAGGGAGTCCTCGCCCGAAGGCCCAATAAAGACAACAGGAGAAGGAAGATATTCTATGTGCAGGATGGAGTGGTTACTCAGAGGCGACTCTCGAGACCAAAGGCGGAGCTGATCTGGGTTAGCGTGATTCGTATACAGCTAGAAGGGCAAGTACCTCGTATGATCCATCGCTTTCGATTGCAGCTATCAAGATATGCCCATACCAACACATGCCGCCCCGAACGGCGAACGAGCTTTCAACCTTGGCATCTTCAAATACCTTCCATCGGCCGCTGTTTACGCTGTAGTGTGCGAGGCCTCGTCTGCCTGCAATAGCTACGTATCTCCCATCTTGTGAGACGACACTAGAGCGTATAGGCCACTGCGAATGAAGGTAGGACTGAGGGTACTGCGCGTGGTGCCACAGGGAATCCTTCCCGGAGATAGTCATAATATCCGGTAAGTCATGACCTCGATACAGGATTACCTCCGTTCCGGTCTGCAAAAGACCGCGGGCCAGATTTGCCGAGGAAAAACAGCCTGTCAATGCGCTACGCGCGGTTTCTAGGATCCACAGACGGCGGTCCTTCTTCCCAGCAAGAATTATGTCAGACCCTCCACCAATCCAACATCCGTGTGAGGTGCCGGTAAGCCACTCCTCGTGATTGGTTTTGGAGAGACTTCGATCAGCCAAGAAGCTGTTCCCCCCAGGTTTACCGAACACACTCCAGGTCGTCCAGCCTCGATCGTAGCCCGTAAAAAGGCAATACCCGTCCGGTGAGTAGCACATAAAGTTTACGTGCCCGGTTGTGGTAGGAGAAGCTGGGAGTTGCAGTTTGTGCGACAACGGGACATTTCCCAAATAGTCCTTTGCTGTGTACACAAGGATTTCCCCATCAGCACAGCTCACAGTAAGAAGCGAGAATCGTGCATTGACGGCGACTTTGACGGCTTTATCACCATCGCCAGTGGAATTGTGGAAACAATGTCCGTGAAAGAGCTTTTTTGGGGTATCGGTGTTCTGTGTAGCCTCTGACACGCGCTGGACTGCGTAAGCCTGACCCTCACTGGTCACCCAGACCAGAAGATTGATTGCACGGTCGTAGACCATGTCTGTTATCGATGTTCGCTTCGATACGCCTAAAATACGACTCAATAGTTCTGACGTGGTCTGCGTGCCGCTGGCATCGGGTGTCCATCGAATGCACTGAATGGCTGCCGGTTTCACAGTAGCCACGACGAGCTCATGATCCAGCGCAAGAGCCTTCACAATACCGGATTCAATCTTGATGGCCATTCGGAAGCGAATGCTGACGTCCCGGATTCCGTTTGCATCTTCGTCGAGTGCAAGCTGCTGGCGGCGCGTCTGGTGGGTAGGGTTGTCGAAGTGTTGCTGGTAAACTCGACTATTCGGGTCGGTTGCAATCGTATACGTAAGGAGATATCCATCGAGGGTTTGAATGACAAGGATAGTCGAGTCCGGGTGCATAAGGAGGGCAACATTGGAGCCGTAATTGCGTAGTGATGAAGGAGATCGGGTCACTGCGGCGACGACGGCGGTAGGCTGAAATCATTAGTATAATCCGATTGGAGAGAGTACGGAGATTACCTACCCGAATTTGCCATAGAGCGATGGATGTCTCAGTCATTGTCGCGAACAAATGGCCGGTTCGAGAAGCACAGAGGCCGCTAATGGGCTCGTCAGCCCACGCCGACTCTTCCGTATCGGACGGTTGTCTTGCGGCATTGTCGTCTAGATTGAGCCTCTGTTCCACAGAGGTTTCGAGGTCCGGATTTTCAGCATCGTCAGAAGATGCAATTGGAATTTTAGGGCCGTTTATCGCATAGGCCCGTGGGACTCCATGAGGCCAATACATGGCTCAATCGGAGTGGGAGAGTGATGGAGCTGAGCGGGCTCACCGCGGGTCATCTTTGTCGGGGTCAAAGGCGTTAGTTGGTCGGGGGTGGAGGAGAGGAGATCCCCAAGAAACCGACCATATTCACCTGAGTACCTTCCGACTGTGACAAATAAAGAAAATGACCGAGGGGTGTTTAGCGGGCCTAAGTAAGACGAGGAGGGTGAAAGCACGGAGAAGTACTCCACCGATACTCTCTTGATGGGGGAATGACGCTATCACGTGCCGAAGCTATGCGAGACAAACAAGGCAAACAGGACCGAGGTACGGGGTATCTCCGCATTGCATCTGATTTTAATCACTTACCCTGATTGATATTCTTCTGTACGAAACGGCCCATGATCTATCACATCGATTGCACTGTTTTGTATTATATGTACCTCGCATTTATCAATTAATCGCCTTGATAAAAATATCCCCCTGTTTTGCCTTTTGAGCAAACGGTGAATTATCCCGAATCCACGCGCCATACCGAATAAACACAAAGGGAATGACCGCCACTGCCATGGAGAAAAATCCAAGCAAGGAGCTTGCCCAGTTGATCCCCAGGTTGGTATACATGGGGGTGGTTGCCAATGGCAGGCACACAGCAAAGATAGATCGCAACGTACTAGCTGCGGCATTCGCCGAGGCAGAGAATTGCTTATATGCATCGGTGAGATAGTTGAGAAGGGCCATGAAAATTAAGAGATAACCACATCCGAAGAAAACCCCCGACATCATTGGCATGACAGGAGACATGGAAGTTTTTGCGGACCAGCCGAGCCAGAAGAGCGCGATAGGGATACATGGTGCTCCGATGCAGGCAAGAGGCAGTCGGCGATACTCTTCTACCTGTGCCCACGCCAAGCCAGCTTTGCTAGCTTTCGTGTGGTAGGAGCTGTACAGAAAGAAGATGATGAAGGCGATGATCGACCCGGGTAGAACTGTGAGCTGGTCAGCGTGTGTACCTCGGGCATCGGCTGGGATATATGAATCATTGGGGCAACTTACTAGGAAGGAAGGCTAGAGCGCCTACGCCGGAAGACATGCCATATAACCCTGGAAGAAACACATGTGTCAAAATTCGGACTTGGTTGTACACGACATGCAGAGGAGAAAATACCTTGGAAGACAATGGGATACGCCTCAAAGAAAAGATACAGAAGAGAGTATATGAGTGCTAGATAAAGCGAACAGCACGCTACAATTGGTTCCCGGATGATCATATTGAATGGGCGACTCAAAACTGTGCTAGCTTTGTCGAAAAACCTCCGCATTTTCGTGCGGAACCCTCCTGATTTGAGCGAATGTCTGGGTTCACCGCGCATAGATCGTTCCTGTCTCTCCAGCAAAACTGGGTAGAAAGTTTCGGGCATCGTGAGGACCAGAGGATAACCAGCTCCTCCAATGATCAAACCTGCCCAAAAGGTCCACCTCCAGGACACCGTGGAGATGAAACCAGAGATAATCGGCCCCAGCAGTGGGGGAAAGGTTGTTGTGAACATGAACCAGCACATCGCTAGGCCACGTTGATGTGGATCTGTGTAGATGTCGGAAAAAAGCCCCCCCAATACTGCATTTGGTGCAGAGCCTCCTAACCCACAGAGAAACCGGAAGACTAGCAACGCAGGAAAATTTGGCGCAACGGCGCATGCCAGCGTGAAGATAAGATACATGGCAAAAGTGGTGGTGAGGACCGGTTTCCGGCCTAGAGACTCGCTCAGAGGCCCGAATATCATGGGACCGATAGCGAAACCAGCCATGTATAGAGATGTTGGCAGCACCATTTTCAGGTCCTCCCGTGGAATGTCAAAGTAGTCCGCGATCACATCATGAGCTCCAGATGGGAGGGAGGAGCCCAGTGAACTGTTGAAGACAAAGTAGACTCCTGCGACGACGATATGGATCTTGCGAGTCTGTCGATTGTTAGGAGTTGACTCAAGGAAGTAACGAGTACTATATCATACCAGCGGGAACTCCGACGGCTTGTTCACGATCTCGTCTGCAGACGGGGATTGGACCACTACGTCTTCTGGCAATTTGGCCGACATTGTGGTCTAATTTCCAAAATCAATTTCCCTAGAGTCATTGTTTACAGGAAGTTATTGTGATAACGATTTTTTTTTTTCTTTAATCGTGAACCAGATTTGACGCAGAGTGGGGACTCGGCGTTCATTCCGAAGAAATTTGCTTCTCCACCGACGCCCAACAAGTAAATGTTCAGGGATCATCATGTCCCATTACCCGGAGTATGGGCCGGTGGCAGAGCTTTTTTCCAAAGCACGCCCTACGCCCTACACCTGACTTTACCAGCTTATATGCATTGATACTGCTGTGGGTGATGGTGACTCAACTTGCGGGCCGGCTTGTCTTGGTAGTGGATCAAGCTTATACTCTACTAAAATATATGATAGACTGCGCTAGAACCCTAGTACTACTTCGATCTACAGAAGATAATTTGGAGAGAATTATGCTTCTATCCGAGCCAGATTTAATATGCGTAACTTTGCTATATTATTGAGCTAATTCGATAGGAATTCTACGAGAGTTAAGACCGGGGTCCCACATGATATATCTTTCTAGTGCATTCTATCACTGATTGGCAGATAGACGGGATAGAAGACCTTCCTTAACATATTATGTACTGGTTTAAAGAAGTGATATGTATTTTTTATTTCCTTAAAAGGAACAAGGAATAATAAGTAATATCATTTGGTATCTGATCGTCTGTCGTGTCGTTAACGAGTAATTAGGGTATATACAACAGGAACTGGGCCATGACTGACTCAGCAAAGACAAACCAAACAAACATCCAGATTGTCCCCGCATCCTCAAAATAAGAAAGCGACAGACAAGCCTCACTTTTGACCTGTACTACGTGGCAACATTTCTGCAACGGTATCCCATCAACCACTTATCATGGTAGGACAGCATCCATGTTCTTGCTCTCCCTCGCGAATGATTTGTCTAACAACCTCAATTTCAGGCTCCCACAGAGTCAAAGAAGCGCCTGGCGCTCGCAATCATCGACTTCCTCGGAACTAGCCTGAAGGACGGTACTTTGACTGCCGATGATGCCGAGTCCATCGAAATTGCCCAGTCATGCATTGCCGACACCTTTAAGGTTGACCCGTCCAACGAGGCCGCCGTCAAGGAGGCCGTGGGCGGCCAGTCGCTGGCAACCATCTACAGTGTCTATGAGAAGCTGCGCAGCAAGCCCTCGGCGGATTCGACTAGTCCCGCTGGCGGCGAGAGCAGCCAGCAGCCGCAACAGCAGCAACAAGAGAAGCCTCGTGTCGGTGTGCCGACTCCCGAATCCGATAGGCTGAAGTCGGAGGGTAACGCCGCCATGGCCCGCAAGGAATACTCCGCCGCTATCGATAAGTACACTCTCGCGTTGGAGATCGCCCCCTCAAACCCGATTTACCTCTCAAACCGGGCGGCCGCATACTCGGCCATGAGCCAGCCAGAGAAGGCGGCCGAAGATGCTGAGCTTGCCATCGCCGCCGACCCTAAGTACTCCAAGGCGTGGAGCCGGTTGGGTCTGGCCCGCTTCGATATGGCAGATTATCATGGTGCTCAGGAGGCGTATGAGAACGGTATCGAGGCCGAGGGTAATGGTGGAAGTGATGCGATGAAGCGTGGTCTGGACACCACCAAGAAGAAGATTGCAGAGGCTACTCGGGGTGCCGAAGTCCCCGCTGACGCCGTGGATGATGCTTCTGGTGCCTCTCGAGGCGGTGGCGGTATGCCCGATCTTTCCTCGCTCGCGAGCATGCTTGGAGGCGGAGGCGGCGGTGGTGGTGGCGGTATGCCCGACCTGGGATCTATGATGAACAACCCTATGTTTGCGAGCATGGCGCAGAATTTGATGAGCAACCCCGACATGCTTAGCAACCTTATGAGCAACCCTCAGCTTCGCCAGATGGCTGAGAGCTTTGGTCAGGGTGGTGGTATGCCTGACATGTCGAGTTTGATGAGTGACCCGAACATCGCAGACATGTAAGTTTCTTCCCATTCCCTGTTTTGATAGCCTGATGTGGAGTGCTGATTGGCTTTGTAGGGCCCGTAATATGATGGGAGGTGCTGGACGTGGAGGACAGGAAGGACAGCAATAGGCGGTCTTTGCTTCTTCTTCCTCTCCTTAATCTTGTGTTCGTTTTCCTTGTAGAAAATGGTCTTCTCTGAGCTTGACGCTGGGTTTTGTCTTTACTTTGAAAAAATATCCTAATCACCACGAAGCAGATAGAAATGAGGTATGAGATGTTTCCATCGTTTAAATGCTAGAATTTACATGTTTAGAAGTAGTTTTTTTTGGTATTTACACTTGTTCATAGTACAAACACACCGATTTTGTTAACCGAAGCAGTTAGAGTGCCTGGCTAGAGAAAAGCGGTAACAAAGCTGGACAAAAATCCAGATGCAATCAATGAGGAGAGTGGAGCGTAGATGTCTCAAGAGAACAACATGAAAATAAAACCAACAAGAAAGGACAACCGCCACATGCGCCAAAAACCGAATATAGAAAATATAAACCCAATCCAGTCCATGCAAATGAGTCAACCATGACAGACAGCATCGTGCAGCCTTACACGGGAATCATGCGTCATGGAAAAGGAATTGGAATATCCAGCGAATATTAGGCATGATACTAAAAGGGATAACATGAGCGCCCATTCCGCCTAGTCTCTATTGGGAAGTCGGTATTGTACAGTCGATGATATCAAAACAATCAAGAAGAGAAATGGGGGTGGTTCATCAAAAGATCGCCGATAATCAGAATATAAACGTCATAGTGTAGAGGTTGAAGAAGGGACCGGCTGCCGAAAAGACAGATAGATCTATCTGAGTAAGCTTAGATGTAGTCGCGAGCAGCCTTCTGCAGCTCGATCAATCGCCATCCTCTCGTCTCGGGGTTGTTGACATCCTCGGGGATTCTTGTTAGACCAATGGCATAGGTCACCAACTGGACCTTGTCTTGCTGACCAGCTGCAAGCTCGCCGGTCTTTGTGTTCCGGTACACGTGAACCTCTTGTGTCCTGCAAGTTACGACAAACACGGGAATGTCACCAGGCTCGAGCATACGAGCGTGGGAAACATCGACACCTCGAATATCAAGAATGCGGCCGTCCGACTTAAGTCCAGCAGTGGTGTACTGCTTTGCCAGAGCGGCGTAGACATGGTACTGTGCATCGGAGAGCCACATCTTCAAGGTCTCGGTATCTCCTTTGACGTAAGCATCAAGGACTTCAGGGAGCATGTATTCACGCATTTCCCGGAGGAATGCTTCCATCTGGAAATTGGGATCCATCTCTCTGAACCTTTTGACGACTTGAGCAGTCTCGTTCTCAGCGAAGAAGCCAGCAACACGGTCTGTAATGCTGCGAGCGGTGCTGATGAGAGGATTCTCTGACTCATTATAGGATTCCTTGAACGTGAAAAGTTTTTGCATCATGGGATTGGAATCCTTGAAATCACGCCAAGATTCCTTCCAGGCGGCGTCTTTGTGAAGAGTAACATTGGTACCGGCCCTAAGCGCATGGCAGGTTAGGATTAAATGACTTAAGTATTTGTCGAGGTTTTCACAACTTACTCGGGATCCTCGACCATGGGCTCCTGCCTGCGACCAGTCTTAGCCTCCATCTCCTCCCGCAGTTTCCTTTGCTTTCGGCGCTCTTCTTTCTCGATCCAGCCACCATAACGAGAGCTGCTACCATCATCAATAGCTTCCTTCACGTTTTTGTAGGCCTCGGTCTCGCGAACAGGGCGAGTGGCTTTCTCGATCCCGGAACCCGCGGCATTCACACCCTTACGAAGGCCCTTGACAGGCATAGTGTTCCATGTCCACGCAGCACTCTTACCAATAGCCTGACCGGTGTGCTTCAGAGCGGATGAGGTACCAGTACTGGCAGCACCTGAAGCGGCCTCGTAAGCGGCGCGAGCGCGCTTGATATTTTCGTTTTCGGAGAACTCGTGCGCAGAGGATGCAAGAGCCTTTGTCGACTCATTCCATTCCTTCGAAGCTTTGAATTCGGTCTGCAGAGTATCTCTGAAGACTTGCCACGGAGACTTGTCACCGTGAGGTGGCGGGGGAGCCTCCCCCTCCTTGCCTCCCTCCTTGGACTCTTCCTTGGATTCCTCCTTAGACTCCTCCTTGGAATCCTCGGTCTTCTCTTGTTTTCCGTCCTCGGGCTGTTTGCCCTTTTGTTGTTGCCAACGAGAGGCGGAAACGTGGAAAGACCGTGTGAGCGGGAGAGCAGCGTATGGAGACAAGATATGAGAGACGGGAAGATTTGCGCGATGGGCGTAAAGCGAAAGAGAGGCCAGTCTTGTAGTCGAAGGGGTGGAGTAAGAGCAAGCCTGAATGACTGGGGTACTGCTGTACGTCGTCTTCAAAGTCGGCACTTGAGAGCGTAGGGTGGCCACCCGGGCGGTGGCCGACATTCTAGTAGCCGAGAGCATGGCTCTATGAATTCCGGGAGGGGGGGTGTATATGTGGGGAGAAATGGATGTAGAGAAAACACCCCGGGGGTTGAAGGGGAAGTTGGGCGTGGAGAAGGGAAGAAGAGGAAGAAGGCGATGTCGGCGGCGGATGGGAAGAAAGGGAAAAAAGTTGAGATGCAAACGCCAAGCCTCCATCGAAAATTCGGGCCTTTTCCGCCGCTCTTCCAGTTTCCCCCAACCAACATCAACTCCCGAGGTTGGCCAACGATAAACTCCCTTCAATTTACCTTCTCGACCGCGTTTTTATCTTTATATTTTTTTGTTTGGTTCTTTCTTGCGCTACCATTTACCCATCTATCGGCACCAGACCTATCCTCCTCTCCCTTCCCCGATTATCAATTCGCCTCCAATCGCCCTCATTCACTAAACCGGAGAAAAGATGAACAACTCATTCGTGAGTGCCTTGACAAAGGCTCTGCCGTCAATTGGCCGGCAATGCCAAATCAGACCGGTATCGCTTCGTCTGGCGAGACCTTTCTCATCCACCTCGAAGACCCTCGCGGACCCAAAGGAGAAAAGTCGCGAAATCGAGAAACAGATTCTCAGCACACAACCTGAACAAGGCAGCAGTGATAACTCCCCTCTTTCCGCCATTACTCGGATGATGCAGGGGAGTGATAAAGCCCGCGCAAACCCCAATGTCAGTCGCGACTATTCCAGAATGGCTGAGAGTCTGGAAGCCGAAATGATCAAGCAACCGTACTCCGACCGTCTACCTCCGCACCACCTCCACGTCTTCGCACATAAGCACAATACGATTCTGACACTTACACGGCCGAATGGAAACCCGCTGTTATCGAAGAGCACGGGTCATCTTGGTTTCCGCAAAGGCGGTCGTTCGGGTTATGACCCTGCGTATCAATTGACTGTCCACGTCTTCGGGGAGATGCAGGAGAAGGGAATGCTATTGGATATCAACCGTCTGGAAGTAATTCTCCGCGGGTTCGGTGCGGGTCGAGAAGCCTTCACCAAGGTTCTTTTGGGAAATGAGGGACGGAATGTCCGGGGTTTGGTGAGCCGAGTAGCAGACTCGACCCGGGTGAAGTTTGGTGGTACACGGAGCAGAAAGGTGCGCAGACTGGGTTAAATGGACAGAAATCGTGTCTTTTTTCTTTTTTCTTTTTACGTGTATTTTTGTATACTAGCCACTTTATTATTGTTCACGAAGGATACATGGATATGTTTCCCTGAATGTGTACCATACGATGATTCAATTCCGAAGTAAAATTAAAAACAGTAGATTTCCCCATGAGTTGATATCTTCCGGATCTCCGTGAGTGATGAAAATTACCCGAAATAGACTAGCGCCAGGAGCTCTCTCCAACATCGCAAACGAGCTGAACTGATCGGAACTTTTGGCTCCCTCACAACTCCCCCCATCTTCCTATTCTCGCCACTCGATTACCGTCATCTCTTGAGTATCACGCTTGGGTTTTTGTTAGTTCTACCATCCGTGGAGTTATTCTGTCCCGGGTCCAGTCGGGGTGTCTGGACGCTCCTTTTCCCTCCGCCTTAAGGCGCATCTGCCCGCGTTGCTCCTCATCCTGTGACGTTAGCGCCGCAAGATTACAAGTTGGATGAGGACGACTTGATGAGTACCAGGTTTTCCTTGTTGCTCCGTCGTCCAAGACCGTTTGGATGCACCCTCTAAACCCCTTCCTTCGCGCTTTCTTTCGAAGCACGGTTCCGGGGCAGTGTGTACCCATCGAGAACCATGTATGTCATCTAATCCCCCGCAACACGGAGAGAGGTTGTTTCTCATGGTGTGCGTACAGGTCCTTCTAGTCCCTACTACAGAGTCGCTGATCGGGTCGCGCGACCGCGAATCCTCCCTCCTCTACTCCGACCTTGTCGTATCCGAGGAATTCCTAGGCAGCCATGCCTTGCGCATTCCGGTCCCAAATGGAACCAGCGGTGGAAAGGATGATTCGAACGTTCGTGATAGCCGGGGCAAGGCAAAGCAGGTGACAACGGCCAATGGTCGCACGGTTATAATAAAGGAGAATTCGGTCTACAGTAATAAAGGTGTGTCGGATACCATGGCCCCGCACCCTATTTCCCTGTGCTAAATCGCGTGTCTAGGCTTTAAGTCCCTAACCCAGGCTCAGCTACTATCCGACGCCCTCTACTACACTCCAAATAGCGAATCACAGCCATGGCTGATCTACTATATCTCCCGTCCGTTAATCGGCTCTTTCGAACCCGCAAAAATTGCTTCTGCTGCAGTACCTGGAACTTTACCAAAAAAGCCCATCACGGATCCTGGAAGCAAACCGGGAGAACCAGTTTCCACGCCACCCAAGAAAGAGATCAGAACATTTAGGGATCTATTAGCGCACTTCCCTATGATTGCTAGGCAGATGCAACCGGGGTTGGAGAGGCTATTTCGGGAGTTTGGAAAGGAGTTGGGAAAGCCGTTACCTCCTCCGCCATCTAGATCACCGGCATTGTCTGACGATACCGATTGGAAGGGAGATCGCCGTGATTCATTTTTCGATGAGGCTGCTTCGATCCGAAGCTCATCATCCCGCCACCGCGAAGGCCTACCATTTAATTCCGACGAATACTTCGAGGATGATGAGGATTTGATGCGCCGTAGTCTGGAGACAGCTGTCACTGCGGCCATAGACTTGTTCCGTCTTGTGGACAAGCAGCAGCTGTCCTTCCTCGGCGCTACTACCGATTTAACCGGTCCACTCGTTGAACGGTTAATTGAGCGTTATGTGGCCGAACAGGTCCACGAGTCGCTCCTATTTCCACGGCTCTGCGGTTTTCGTCAACCGGAAGACACTGAGCTTGATATTCGAATTCGCCAGATGGAAAATATAGACGTCTCTCAAGTTGGAATTGTTGTTGAAGGAGGCCGAGGAGGCAAGCGGGAATTACTACAACGTCTCGGGAAGGCCGTCGAAGAGTTCCGTAAAATGTTGGAGGCAAAATGTCCCCACGACATGCTGAGCACCTTACTTGAGACCGTTAAAATATTGTCTTACTCGGGTACTTATGACAAGGCTGATCCGCATGGCTCTGAGAAACCGCGCTTTCCAGTGACAGTGAATGCCGATGTCTTGGTATCATTGCTGCTGGTTGTGGTTATCAGATCACAAATTAAGCACTTACAGGCTCGGCTTTTGTATATGCAACATTTTATCTATGTCGATGATGTCGATAGTGGTGAAATGGGTTACGCACTGAGCACTTTCGAGGCTGTTCTGACATACCTAGTGACCGACTCAGCTGGTCTGCGAAGAGCTAGTGTTAGAAATAAACGTCTCTGGAATGCCACAAAGGGCGGGCGAATCCCCGATATCAAGGCTATATTGGAACCCGATGGTGATCATGAGTCAGTGGATGATATCCCCTGCGACCCCGAGCCAAAGACTGTCTTATTCAAAACGGACGAAGATGATAATGAATCCATTCCTGATTCTCTGCTCATGCCTAATGGCCGAGTGGCTACAAATGGGGAGTCCTTCGATATAGCACCCGACGCTCCGCCGCTGTCTCATGTATTTCCTTTCCAAACATGGGCCAATACATCGCCTCCACAGCATCCGCGTCGACCTATCAAGAGAGTTTCGATGGATGTTCGTAGCTTGTCAGAGTCATCTGCCATCTCATTTGCGTCTAGGACGACCACAATGGGTTCAATGACGAGCGCTATCGAAGGGGACAGTTCCATTGAAACCCTCACAAAAACGCAAGATCCTGCTGGGGATTCCATCCTAATGATGGCAGTCGAAAGCCGTCAGCCAGAGGCTCTGAAATACTTGCTTAGCCTTGAACAATACTACCCTCTGGAAGACATCCTTGAAGACACCAACACAGATGGGACGACGTTACTCAATGCTGCCGTTCAGCTCGCCCATAAAGAAATAGTCGACATCATACTTGGTTTTCTATTTGAGACAACTGATAAGGATACCATCGCTACCTACCTGAGAAAGTCTGACATGCATGGGCGGACCGTGGCGCACTATCTTTTTAGCACTCCCTCAATGATGCATAGACTGGAAGGCATGCTCCCCTGGCGACAACGCGACAAGCATGGACAGACGCCGCTTTTCGCCCTGTGTAGATCATATGACCACCCTGACTACAAAGCAATGGTCAAAGAGGCCTTGACGGCTGCCCAGAAATCACAGGGGGACAGGAGGCCATTACGATTGGATGACCACGTCGACTCGAAAGGTAATACCTTGCTCCATATTGTCAGCGACCCAGACATCACCATTCGCATCCTCCAAGAATGTGATTGTGATCCGAATGCCACAAACGATAAAAGGTTTACGCCTCTGATGATGGCCAGCAAGTATGGCCGCACTGATCAAGTCAGAATTCTTTTTCTGGATCCCAGAGTGGATGTCCATCTAAAAGAGACCCGGGGTTTGACGGCAGTCGAACTCGCCAAAGATGATGAGGTCCGTAACCGAATCGACGACCTCATACTTATCTCGAACCCACCAACGGCAACGGACGACCCATCGGGTCGTGTTACTACCGTCGTTCGCTCGTTCTTCGTCGAGGATGCGACTGTGCGCTTTGTCCTTAAGTCGGGCGCTCCCAACCATGTGGCGAACTCCACACCATCCAAAGCTGGCAATACCACCACCTACACCGTTACGACTTGCCGTCGCACATTCTCGGATTTCGAGAACCTTGCTAAATGGCTTTCTATTGAACACCCAGCGTCTTATATACCCCCGCTTTCCGATTTTCGAACTCCGTTCCAAGTGCACTCCAAGCCATCCCGGTCTGTACTCCATGACATGCAGGAAAGGTTGGATAGATTCCTGAAAATACTTCTTTCTCATCCTACCTTCGCTACTCACGAAATGCTCTGGGAGTTCTTCCTGGTTCCTGAGATGCCGGCAGAAATGATGGCAGACCGGTCGCGACGAAAAGCTAATGTCCTCTCTGAGTCTATCATGGACGACTATGAACCCGTCACGCAGGAGGGCATGCGCGAGACAGAACAATTCGTCTCGCATGCCCAGGACATGGTTCGTTCTGTCCACGTCAACACACGCAGCCTGATCCGTCGCGGCCACGCACTGCAGAATTCCGCTGCAGATATAGCCGACGCAATCTCTATCTGCTCGTCCGCTATCTCGACCCTTAAAGAACCCACAAACGCCCTTCCCCAGAAACATGTGGACGCATTCGTCCGCTATGCCTCGTACCTCTCAACTTCATCATCCGACTCCTCCCCTCTACTGCAGTTCCTTACAGGCCTCACTTCGATCGACACGACAACCACCGCCATCCTCAGCTCTCTCTCCCGCCCCATATCGCTCATATCCTCCCTTTCATCCGAGACCCGTGCACTCTCCCGCTCCCGCTCCTCTCTTGCCTCGTCTTCCCTTCCTCGGAAGTTTAACCTCAACTTCCCGGGTCTTGAAGAATCCCGCCAAAAGTCCGTCCGCGACCTGGAGAACAAGATTCAGGATTCTGAGTCCCAAATCGCACATATGTCCCGCGAAATATCATGGAATAAGGATGTGGTAGTCGGCGAGCTAGCAGGCTGGACCTCATGGCGCGAAAAAGTCGGGCGAGACCTCATTCGTTCGTTCGTTAAGGCTACTTTGGTCCGCGAGAAGGAACGCGGCAAGAGACTGGAGCGTTGCTTAAGAAGTGTAAGGGAGACGGATATCCATGCGATATAATACATAGACTACTGCTTTACCGTTTGCTTCTGGTGTTTCTCCATATTCTTGTAGATCTAAGGGCGGCCTCCCGTTCCAATTGTGCTTGATTCTCTAGCTGTTCTTGTTCTACAGTCATGATGACTCTTGTTAATGATGATATGAAAACTAAATTCCTCTCTGATGAGCCTCAACTCCTTGCCTTGCTCGACACGGACTATAGTAAAAGGTAAACTTAATATTAACATGACGATTGGAACTGCACCTTATGGCTAGTGGATTACACTTTGTTATATCAACGATTATGCAGTATTCTGTATTGGTAGCGCTGCATATGCTAGGTTTTTTTTTATTAAAAAAAAAGGTAATTTGCAATAGTCTTAAGTTTGAATGCAAACAGTCCCGCCCTGCGATATAAGAGCTACAAAGAACAAAACTAGAAAAGGGAGTGAAAGCGAAAATTGACAGGTGAAGCTAACCATAGCTCGCCCCCATGCTCCATATTCCGCAAAATCCCTTCCATTATATAGGTCCTACCATTACACACTTTTAATAGTCATCATGCGTTCAGAAAATTGGTGACCTATTCCTCTGAAGAGATGGCAGCCTAAACGGCAATCTCTCTTTCTGAGCCGCTTGACTCTCATGTTCTTCCCCCTGGCCTGAAACAACAGATGAGTCCTTTGATAGCGAGGAATAAGGCCTCGACTCCGCTCGTTGGCTATCCTCCCTTGCTTTCGCACGCTTCGTTGGAGGAGGGGTCACAATGGCCTGCCTTTTCCTAGAAACTGGCTGCGTGTTCCGCGCTAGAACAGGTCTCTTCCTTTGCAAAGTTTTCTTCGGCGGCGCGGGAGCGACTACGGAATCGAAAGTCCAGTTCGATTGATTCTGGCACTCATGATATACTCGCGTCACGGATCCGCCCTTCTGCTTGACCATGTATTGTTGCGATGGGAGCCGGTCGTCACTGAACATCCCCTGTTCCCGGGCTGAGCTACCCTCAGGTCCATGGTGGGCACTACTGCGGTCATTGTCAATGTCGAGATTTGGAGGAGGCGTCCCGTTCTGCCTGTGGCGCTGATGTCGGACGCACTTCTTGCGAATGCGTTTGATGGCCAGGAAAACCAGGAAGCTGAGAGCGGCGAAGACAATCGTGGTGAAGATACAGGCGGCTGCGATGGAGCTTTTCTCGTAACTCCAATGTGGAATCATAGACCGGGTGCTTGTCGCTGGGGGCGGGCTCGGGGGAGGCACAGCGTGTCCGGATAAGAGGGTTGTATTTGTACTAAGTCCGTGAGTGCCTTTAGTCGAGATTTCGTTTCGTTGATCTCGGCGAGAGTTGATCGATGACTGGAAGAATCCTGCCGAATGAACGATATCTCGGAGTTGGCGATACACGGTGGAATCTCCGCCACCGAGCTTAGACCAATTGATCTTCACTTTGGGGGAACTTCGATATCCCATGTTGAACAGTTAGTGGGAAGTTCTTGAAGATGTGCTATAGATATATCGGATTGCCGCGCTATTTATCGTATGCTGGTTTAGAAGGGATGGGTAGATCCAAGATGCGATAAAAATGGCGAATTGTCGCTTCAAGACGCTCTTGACGAGAACAAAAGATGGTGGAGAGCAGGAAGGAATTGCAACATGAGGGGAGGCAGTTGGCAGTATAGTTCGTAGTATAGTACCTGCCATATTAGACATCCCGACGCGGCTTCCCCCGTCGATATGAAAACTCTGGACTGTCATTTTGGACTGGGGTAGAACTCGGCTTCTAGATTGCATTGATCTCATTATTCGCATAATCTCAGTAAATACCTGATAGTATTGTAAACAAGAAGATCGACGATCTGGAGTTGATCGCTGTCATGTCATGTGACGAGTAACGGCTGCGCGATTGCGCTAGTCCCGGACAGGAAAGGCAACGACGTCATCGAGTGAGTATACTTTAAAAACCCAGTTGATGCAACCCCAATCCTGCCTCAATCCAACTGTCCCTATGCGATTACTTAGTATCCCCCGATCCAACTCTCACTACCAGAAATTCTTCAAATCCTTCTTTTCTACAAGTGCTTCTACCACCATGCCGTTAGTCGTGCCAGGATTACTCCAGCAGAATGATGTCAGCGGGAACAAAAACGAATGGCTCTTTAAACTGGCTGGGAAGACGATCAGCGAGTCAACAAATGATGTGAATGTGAGTCTTCCACATGGTCGTTTAACCGTATAGTTTCCCCTGGGCTTTATCACTGAAAATCTATATAGTCTTTCCCCAAGAAAGACCTTCCGGACTCGCATCGTATTCTCAAACCTGGAGATGCAATGACGATGGATTATCGACCGGATCGGTATGTTGTCTGGTGAAAGTATCTTGCTCGGGAAATAACTCTCTCTCTCCTTGCAGATTGAACGTCCACACAGATGACAGTGGTGTCGTGCATGATGTTAATTTTGGCTAGACAATTTCACCAGTGATGATGCATCAAGATCTATGTACATGCATATATGATTTTCTAAACTCGAGCCTGCAAAATAGCTTTCTTTATTTCATTTAGTTAACCTACCGACCTGACCAGTTTTATTATTGTACCAGCTTCGATGGTTTGACCCAGTGTAGACAAGGCCCCTGATGATATCGACAATAAGATTGATCTGGATACAAGACACTACATACCATATAAGAACCCATCCTTTCCATGCAAAGGACTACAGAATACAAAAATACGCCTGTGCACACCAGGCTCGAGATGTAAGTCTCAATCATAAACGCAATGTATTTAGGTAGTAATGGCAGATGGCCCAAAACAACGAGAATACATCCATTATATCTCCGCATTTCCAACAACTGCCCATCCCCCACTCCAAGTCACAGTAGCCAATGCGCATGAATTCCACCAACCGTCATTTGTCACTGTCACGACCGAAGAGCCTCCCTGTCAGCAGTCAGGTTCGTGTGTGTGTGTGTGGCCCAAGAGGAAGGAAGCTACGCATTCTCCGGGGCATTCTGCGCATCGTAGGCGAGCATAACAACATCAGTGCGTTTTTCCTTCGCATTCTTTGCGTCATATGCGAGCATAACCGGCGTATCTCCTTCCGGGGCGTCTTTAGCATCGTACGCCAGCATCACCGGGGTCGAACGCTTCTGGTTCTTGGCATCATAAGCCAGCATGACTGGCATAGCTCCTTCCGGAGCATCTTTCGCATCGTACGCCAACATGACAGGAGTGGATCTCTTGGACTTTGTGTCGTAGGCCAGCATCACTGGGGTTGCGCCCTCAGGAGCGTCCTGTGCGTCGTATACCAGCATGACGGGGGTGGCGGCTTTGTCCGTCTCGGGGACGGGAGCAGCCATGGTGCTGGCAATGAGAGCCGCTGAAAGGAGGGAGAAACGCATGATGATGGATGTAAAGAAGGAGGTTTGATGTTTGAATGGGTGAGGGTTATTTGCTTCGTGGAGTCTCTTTCTTGTGCGAGAACTTTGGGGGATGAAAACTCGGTTATGGATGCCACAGTTCGCCCCTTTATATAGATTTTACGTGAGCGTTGGGTTCATACAGACCTGTGCTGGTGTTGGATTGAATGTACCATTGAGAGGTTTTCTTGATCAATTTGCCTCCCCGGAGGAGGCCGGTGATTAGGGTGCTTCGCCCGTGCGACCCCCCTTCGGTGGATGGAGTTGATGCCGTTCATCCAATTGTGTTCAATATCCCAGAGCAAACATCGAGTATCCGGTCGTGATAGTGACAGTGGCCACGTCATACGAGGGTTGTCAATCGGCAGTTGTTGGTTTACGGATTGCACCGGAATGAAGATATCTACACCCTCCGGGTACCAGGAACCAATAGCTGATCTGATAGTGCGAGATAGAGGCCCACAAAGAGAAATTGCTGATTGGAATGGTTCCTCTGATTCCTCTCCATAGAGGCCGAAAGGAGCCTCTGTGTATCACAGCGGTCAAACACAACCAGAGTATCAAGTTTTACGGCATGGATGTTTTCAATCCAGTCCAATGATGCTGAGATGCCTGTCTGGCACATGGGACGCCTTACAGCTTCCATATCACAAGGCAGTGCGGTGTCTCTGTTACATTGCATTAGGTAGTCACCTACATTCATCTCATTGCATCATGTGTTCCCTTCCCCGATGGCTATACTTTGCTTCTCCTCCGCCATTCTACTTCTCTCCTTAGATATCTAGTTGTATTGAGCGATATCCATTACGAGCCTGAAGGATTTCCAAAATGATGCCATCCTCGAAAGAAGACTATCTTCCAGTGCAATATACAGGTGATTCGGACTCGCTGGATGACAATGTCGGATATGATACCGACACGCTACTCCAGACGCTGGGAGGGAAAACAAAAAGAAGCAGGCGTCTCCTCCAATTCATGATGGGAATCAGTCTAGTGCTCAATATTATCCTGATTTTGGGGACTACCTTTCTGTTCAAACATCCTCTGGCAACTACGACAGATCAACAGTGTGCCCGCCAACTCTCCATCATAGGTAGGGAACTGTGCAATTCTCAACAAGTTTTCTTTACCATTCTCTGTTTGACATGTTACTTTACAGGCCCAGCTCTGGACTCTGTCGAGTACGAAACAATCACCTACCGAGGGGCTCAAGACGACGACAATCCATACAAAGGCCATCCGAGCCCGGAGCTCGACGCAGCCTGGGGACAACTCACAGAGGGTATTTTATTCCCCAGGAAACCTACCCAAATTGCCAGACACCAAAAAAAGGCTGATCGAAGCAGTTCGCCATGTTTCCATATCCCCAGAGATTATGGCGGCCATCAACAAATCCAGCAGCAATGCCGTACAGCTGCCCGATGGCAATTACCTGGGGGCTACTGAGGTCTTCCATCAATTGCATTGCTTGAATCTGATCCGTCAACACTCCTACAAGGAGTATTATGAAGTTGACGGACGACGACCGCCGGGTCTGACGGATAGTCAAGCCACTCTTCGACACCATCTTGGTAAGTCTGCGTGTAGTATTGTCATACGCATTTGGTTCAAATGCTCAATTCTGCAGACCACTGCATCGATATCTTGCGGCAGAACATCATGTGTTACGGAGACACCAGCGTGATTACACATAACTGGGTCCAGGGATTTCAGTTCCCATATCCTAACTTCAGTATGTGTACCGTCCAGCTATTTCGGGAAGGATATCTACTCGACTGACCATCTCCAAACAGATACGAAGCACAAATGTCGAAATTTCGACAAGATTGTTGAATGGGAGAAGAATCACCAAGTATGATCTATGCAGCCGTACCATTTGCACCACCGGAATCCAGTGCTAACAGCCATGCTTTCACCAGATCAAGGACCCAGGCCGTCCCGCCGATGCGGTGGTGCTCCAGACCCCCCCAACAGGGTAGGCTTCTGTAGTAGGTCGGTATAGATCGGAGAAGTCCGGTGCAGAAGGGATCCTATTGGTGTACTACAAGTTTGCCACAACTCTGAGGCTCTAGGCGAGAAATAACAAATGGACTCCGTTTGTGACACGCTGACTGCAGACATGCAAGTCGTACAAGAACTCATCATCGGCTCTACGTGTAACTAAAACTCGGTACATTCGTGCCGGAGGCATCCGTTATCTCTTTTGTATCTGTAACAGATATTCTAGACAATCGATATCTATTCTCACCTGCAATCAGCAGAGCGCCACATCCCCATGTTTAACTGTCTGACGCATCAACCCCTGTAGCGATCACTGGGGTAGCCCCGACTGTGGATGTCGATCGTAGCTTATACTACATGGTTACTTGAACAACGGCCTCCGCAGACCGCGCCTGGATCCCCATCCTCGAGGCCGGGCTGACTGGATATGGATATCCCATCAATTGTGGCGTCTTCTTGTCCCACTCTCCCCAGTCCCCCGCTTTTTTCTCTGTGTGTACGCAATTGTATTAACTTTCAAACCGGACCATGGGGCTCAACCGCATCGAGACACACACAATTTACCCCATCCGGTGAAATGCAGATGGTTGTGGTGTATGGAGTGTAACCACCATTTTGAGGGGACGGATGGTGTTGGTATCACGCCGAAGGGTCTAGTATGGAAAACACTTCCTTAGTAGTATGGCTTCAAAATTCAGAATCAAGCTACGTGGTATGGCCTTGGACAGTTTCATTTCCTTTCATGCAACTAGATATAAAAGAAGACACATCGACTCCTAGCGTAGACTGTATGAAAGACGCCCCTCACAAACGCGAACGCATCTTCTCCCCAGCTTCCCATTTCGCAGCCACCGACCCAAGTACCTCCGTCACAATAGCCAAGTCGTCCTTAACGTCGACTGCCCAATTGGCGATAGCACAGCGAACAGCCTTCTGTCCCTCCCAGACCACACCTTGGGCGTACATCTTGCCAGTTTCATTGATGCGGACTAAAAGGCTCTCATTCAGGCTGGGATTAACGGCGCGGAAGAGAATCAAAATAAAAATAGTCTGAAGGACTTCATCTTTCTTTTCAATTCCTGGCAGACGGGGGAGCAATTCGTAGACGGGATGATCCCAGACGTACGCTGCAATCCCGCGGGCCAGCCGTGTCTGGCGAACGAGCATGTCCTCATACCCGGACCTTCCGTAGGCAGTCAAACTGGCATATACAGGCAGCGCACGGAACCGACGGCCGTTCTGGATGCCGACGTCGGTCGGATTCGCCGGGCCTCCTGGGGCGGGTACGGGTCTGCATTCGCGAGTTAGTGTTAGTGTCAATCCTGCAGATAACGTATATTAAGATGTATGCATACCGAGAAAGTAAACAGGGGGGATAGCAAACCGGGGGAAGTCGGGTTTGGGAATACTAAAGATATCCTTCAGCCGGGTTGAATCGCGGATGTAAAAGAAACCGCAGTCAAAGGGCACGTTCAGGAGTTTGTGGCCATCCCCTGTAATCGAGTCTCCCAAGCAAATATACTGGGCTATCTCCTTCAAAGATTGAAATTCGGAATTATCAGGAAGGGCGTTGATGAACACCCCAAAAGCTGTGTGGACAATGAGTGAGCGAATCAAGCCAACCAGTCAAGTCAGAGATGGGATGGAAAAGCGCGAACTCAACGCACCAGCATCAATATGCAACCATGCTTGATAGCGATCACACAATTGTCTCAGCTGCTTCAACTCGTCGGCAGTGATTCCCACCTTTCCTGTATTTACCTCTCCCAGCGATACCGACACGATCGACGCACAGTCCGTCCGTTGGATCTCGTGTTGGACGCGACGAACATCAAGATGCCATGGGCGGGAGGGCAATCCCATCTGCTTGACGGCGGAGCGTCCCAGCCCTGTCAAACTGGCAGCTTTCATGATAGACGGATGGCCCATACTACACAAGATTTGTATTTCTGGCAGTCCTGCTGCTTCGCACGCCGCCCGGATCCCCACCGACCCTGATAGGGGTGCTTCTCGGACACGTAGAACATGTTCTCGTCCGCAGGCAATACCGTAGAGGTTGCTTGTCGAGGAGCCTGGGGTGAAGAAGCCTGTCCAGACCGCAGAACCGTCTGGGTTGGTTTGATTGAGATGCAGTAGCTCCGCTAGCATGGTGAGCGCGCGGTTCTCGACATCTGTGGCGATGGTGTCAGCGGGAATCCGTACTGCAAGGCACTCGTCTAGTGTCGTGACCAGGTAATCGGCCAGTCGGGCGGCTGGTGTTGTGCCGCCAGTGACGAAGCCAAAGTATCGTGAGGAGAGGCTGGACGAGGAGACCGCAGGAGCAATGTCATGGAGGAGATGTTCGGTGGTTTGTGACAGTCCTTGGCCGTGAGGTGGAAGATGCGAGGGTAAGGATTGAACAGCTCGGGACAGGGTGTCTGGCGTAGGCAAGATATTGCGAGTGCGAGCATTTTGGAGGATTGTCAGGAGAGACTTATGGGTTGTCGAGATTATCTGGGGAAGATTCTCGCTGTCTTCCTGGCTGTTCATGCGATGTTCCTTGGATGGAGGAGACATGGTGTAGATTCAATGGATTCTGGAGGAGGAAAGACTCGAAGATGGGAGAGAGAAACAACAAGAGGAGATCCCATGACGCTGCGTAACCCTAATCGGGGGCCCGGATGTAATAATGTAATACAAACACAAACTATTGATCAGGGTGGTTGACAAACAAAGAACAGAAAAGGTGAATTAATTCCTTCTTCCTTCCTTCCTTCTTTCCTTCTTTCTTTCAGCTAACTCTTTCTTTGCTTTTGTCCCTCCGCATCAAACAACAACACTTTCTTATCACACATAATGCAGTCAGACGACAAAGAGAAGAAGGAGACTGCACCGCTGACCCTCGACCCTGTGGCTCATCCCCCGAAGTTCCGTATCTTCAGCCTACTGCGCGAAACGCCCCCCGCGAATGCGATCTCATCCCCTCCACCCGATGGAGGCATCCAGGCCTGGCTGCAGGTGGTGATGGGCCATCTAGTGCTCTTCTGTACATGGGGATTTATCAATTCATTTGGCTTCTTCCAGGCCCACTACGAAGAGACGTGGCAAGTTAGCGCCTCCCAGGTGTCATGGATCATCTCCATCCAGGTCTTCCTTCTCAGTTTTATTGGCAGCTTTTCCGGCCGCCTGATGGATGCCGGATACTATCGCTACTGTTTAATTGGCGGCTTCACCTTCCAGACCGTTGGTATCTTCATGATCTCGCTATGTCGGCACTACTGGCAGGTCTTCCTGGCCCAGGGCGTCTGCTGTGGAATCGGCGATGGACTACTCTTTTGTCCAACAAACGCGTTGATTGCGACGTATTTTGCGAAGAGACGCTCTCTGGCCCTGGGGATTGTACTGACCGGGTCTAGCACGGGGGGCCTGATCTTTCCACTTGTTGTCCAGCAGTTACTTCCTAAGATCGGCTTCCCATGGACAATTCGCTGCCTAGGATTCATCGTTCTGTTCTGCTTCGCCGTGTGTTTGACCCTGGCTCGTGTACGTCTTCCAAAACGAATCGGAGGTCCCCTGATGGAGCTGAGTGCATTCAAAGAGGTACCATACTCCCTATTTGTGGTGGGTATCTTTCTCGCCTTGTGGGCTGTGTACTTCAGCTACTTCTATGTGAGTCTTTGTTCATTTCATCCATTCTAAAAAAAAAAACCCACCATTAACCTATCCCACTCCCTTCTCCTCTAGATCGACACTTTTGCTCTCAAGGTGATCGGTACTACCAAGTCTGAGTCCCTTACCATGCTCTATATTATTAATGGAGTGGGTATCCCCGGCCGTATCATTCCCGCGCTATTCGCTGATCGCTTCTTCGGTATCCTCAATACTTTTGTCGTACTTGGGGTTTTTGCGGGGATACTTCTTTACTGCTGGATTGCGGTCAACACCTATGGTGGTATGGTCGCCTTCGTGGTCTGTTATGGCATAATTGGAGGTGGCGTACAAGGGACGGCATTGTCATCCTTACCCACACTAACCACTGATCTGAGTAAAATGGGCGTGCGAAGTGGCATGATACTCTCCATCGTTGCATTCGCCTGCCTCACAGGTCCACCACTTGCTGGTGCACTGATTGAGCGCGATGCCGGCTCGTATGCATATGCCTGCGCTTGGGGAGGCACGTCATTAATTCTGGGATCGGGGTTTGTCATGGCTGCTCGTCTCTCCATGAGTCGTCAACAGCCATAGAGGTTAAACCAGTGGTTAAATCTTAGTTATCGGGATGGTATCTCGCCCTGAGGTACTTAAAAGGCTTAGGTGACATTAATGATAGACCTGAGGAACAGATACTCCTTTGAGAGGAAATAAAGAAGAGAATGAACAAATGTATCGATCGGCCGTTTCATTTCTCAGGTCTACCGGTCTGCACTCTATAAAACATAACAACTATTTAATCAGAGCAATTTTGAAAGAGTCAAATCATGCGCCCTTCCATCTCAGGAGAGTCAAGGAATGCTTAGGGAAGACGTAGGCTCCCTTTCCATCCCAAGTACTCTCAACAACGCCCACTTCCTGCTTTCCCTTCATGTTGGTCACATTGACATTATCACCAGTCACAGTGAAGACCGAAACCTCCCCAATGGCTCCGTCAAACTGAGTCTCAATGGCCTTTTCGTCGTTGATGTTGACCACAGCAACGTTCACATAGCCATCCTCACCCAGAGTTGCACTCACATCCAACCAGGGGGTATCCTTCACGCCACGCACCCACTTGGGAGATGTCTCCCCCTCATAAGTGCTGCAAGACAGGTGTGCACCGATGGTCCAGCCACGCATGTACTTGGAGAAAAGGTACAGGGGCCACCAGGTGGTTTGCTTTGTGATGCCCTCTGGGCTAGTCATGAGGGGCGAGATGACATTAACACTCTGTGCAATGCAGCACATCCCCAAGTCCTTGCTCTTGCGAACAAAGACGTTGAGGTAGACCGCAACTGCCAGCGCATCGGAGAGAGTGTAGCATTCTTCGGCACCCTTGCTGCCCTCCGCGCGGATAGGGTCCCAGACGTTCCACTCATCGAAACAGATGGTTGGACGCAGTTGGTCAGGAGGAACGCCGTTTTCGATTCTGGCAAGATCGATCAAGGAAGACGTAATCTCGATCGCGCGCTCGGCGGCCAGGGGAGCCGTCGCGTTAGGAACATGGGAAGACGATGCAGTGTACAAGTGAATGCTGTGCATGTCGATGAGCGGGACGGTGCTGGTTGATAAAGCAGAATGGGCGGGGAGAAGACACTGCTTCAATGTATAGTAGTCCCATGAAGCAGTACCATCCTGTCCACACAGAACCAAGACTAGACTAGGGTCGAGGAGTTTGAGTGCTGTGGAAACATATCAGTGATACTGTTATACATTGTTATATGTCAAGGAATGGGTCGACTCACCCTTGGCCCATTGATAGGCCTGGTGGGCATATGCCTCCTTCGTCATCTGCTCCACCTGCCATGGACCCCATGTTTCATTCCCTAGTGCCCAGTATTTAACCTGAGATATGTTATTAGCATGATTCGTTCACACCACGGCCGTGGAATGAATACATTATATGGCTCTTCACGTCCGTTCTTGCGACGGAGGTTGGCATAGTAGGTATCTCTAGTGCCGTTGCAGTACTCAACCCACGCGAGTGCTATGAGTTATCGTTAGATTGCTTACATGAAAGCTCTGGTGTACTGAGCATAATACCTTCATCAAGAGTTCCTGGATAACAAATTAGCGTCAATAGAATTAAAGATTAACCTGATCGGTTACTGTACCTGTTCCAAAGTTCAAACAGAAAAAGGGCTCTGTTCCAAGCATTTCGCACCACTTGAGGAATTCATCAGTACCGAATTGATTTGTTTCCGTCCCAAGCCATGCAAGCTCGGGTCTATTGATTGTCAATACATGTTCGCGGTGGGAAATAGATCACAAGGGTGGCATACCGAGAGGGACGCTGGTCCTTAGGGCCGACACCATCAATCCAGTGATATGTCGCCATAAAATTACCCCCTGGGTAGCGGACAGCAGGAATGTTTAACTCCTTCAAAGCTTCAAGTACATCCTTTCGGAAGCCATTCTCGTCCGACAGGGGGTTGCCCGGGTCGTAGATTCCTCCGTAAATGCATCGGCCCATGTGCCTGGAAGCACACAAGATAATTTAGTATGAGAGGGACCAATTGGAGGCAGTTTGATCTCGGGCCGTCTAACTCACTCGGTAAATCCGGCATAGATCTTGGGATCGATCTTAGAAATTCGCCGCGTTGGGTGGATGGACAAACTCGTCGCATCATTCTCACTGAGTTTTGTGAAGGAAGTCATAATTTCAGCGACCGCCCAAAGGTCTAGGAGTTCGAGTAATATTGGATGGCAAAGGTTAAGGCCTTGATTGGTAGAAAAAGAAAGACGATGTTGAAAGACGAGTCTTCTGCCAACAGCTGTGGCGGGAGCGACTGGACAAAATAATATTAATGTCCGCGGGGTTTCTCCAAGCCATCCATATGAAACAGGTAAATCCCCTGCGGGGGATTCGCAGAACACGGAGCGATATATTTGACCACGAGGATTTGAACGGGGCCGGGGGGACAGGATTGCGCCGGCGTCTTGGGGGTGAAGCCGAGGCAACGCCACGAAGATATTCCGTCAATCAGCTTTCTTGCTAGCAAGGACGGCTCTCCGGATCCTTGTTTTCCTTCCTGGACTACACCCCGCAAAGGTTAAGCAACTTCTAGCTGTGTATGCAATGAATTAGAGCATTTTTTAGTTGGTGGATGGCGATAGGTTGTGGTATCTCCTTGGGGAAAGCTCGTCCATACGCGAAGGTCGTCCAAATGGCGCCGGCGCCATACCACTCGGTGATTTTCCCACCGGACTCCAACTTGTTTTCCCCTTGGGGCCAGAAGGACTAGACCTTGCAGGGAGTCCATAGGCTCTCGGAATTTTCGTAGTCCAGAGTGTGTTCGTGTGTACGATCCAGATGCTCTTAAAGGAGCTGGAAACCCCATGACCCCAGTTCCTCTTCCCGCACCTTGTCTTTGCTGTTTCGTGCCGTGCGATCCACGTTACTAAAGAACTGGAATTTTTTTTGAAGCCGATATAATTGTATCTATTGAGATCACCATGCGTTTGTCCCCGGCGTGGTACCAGGTAGGTATTCGGTGGCTTGGTTATTGTCAAGCCAGTATTGGTCATGCTAACTGGTCTTGAAGTTTCTGGTCGGCGTCTTCGCCTCCCTCGGATCGTTCCTTTATGGATGTGAGTCTTTGAGTGCTCCCCATTCATGTGTGCTGTCATTTAAATGCTGACACAATGTCTGTAGACGATCTGGGTGTGATTGCGGAGGTCATCGCGAGTCACTCCTTTGCCGATAAATTTGCAGCAAACAGTACCCAAACGTGAGTTCCACCAAACACTTCGAGGAGCGAACAGTTACTAACTGGGAATAGTGGACTAGTAGTGTCTATGTTCACGACCGGTGCTTTCTTCGGCGCAGCTTTTGCGGGTCCTTCTGGTGATATGCTTGGAAGACGGTGGACTATCATTGTTGGTTGTGTGGTCTTCTGTCTCGGAGGAGGTCTCCAGACAGGGGCGCAGAGTGTCGAATACCTGTACAGCGGAAGATTCCTGGCCGGACTTGGGTGAGTTCCCAGAGCCAACATGCAACATGCAGAACTGACAAACGTCTAGGGTCGGCTTCCTTGTGATGATCGTTCCTCTGTATCAAGCCGAGATCTGTCACCCGGATATCCGAGGCAGAGTAACGGGTTTGCAACAGTTTATGTTAGGTGTCGGTGCCTTGTGTGCTGCTTGGATCTCTTATGGCACCTACATCGGATTCGACCCGAGTAACAGTGCACAATGGCAGGTTCCCTTGGGTCTGCAGGTGGTTCCGGCTGTTTTCCTGGGTCTCTTGATCATGTTGTTCCCAGAGGTAAGACAAACCGCGTGCTCTTCGAACTGCATCCATAACTAACTTGTTTTTAGTCCCCCCGTTGGCTCATCGATCACGGAAAGCACGAAGAGGGCCTGAAGACTCTTGCAAAGCTCCACGCTCATGGCGACGAAAATGATGCCTGGGTCCGTGCTGAATATAACCAGATCAAGGAAAGTATCGTTTTTGAGCACGAGAATGAGGCCAAGTCCTATGTTGAGTTATTCACCTCGCGAGCCTCATTCCGCCGCCTTTTCCTCTGCTGTGCGCTGCAGGCATCTGTCCAAATGACTGGTGTATCTGCTATCCAGTAAGCCCATTGACTCCCACCCAAGGACAACCATGAGCTTCAATTAACTAAACACTCCAGGTACTACTCCGTGACAATCTATGGTCAGATCGGAATTCAGGGCGACGAATCCCTGAGGTACCAGGCGATTAACTCCATCATTGCATTGATAGCCCAGTTCTTGTGCATGATGTTCATTGATCGTTTCGGTCGTCGCTGGACACTGATTTTCGGAAATTTGGGCAACATGGTCACTTTTATTGTGGCCTGTATTCTCTTGGCCCAGTTCCCGCCTGAGGTCAACAACACAGGAGCTCACTGGGGCTTCATCATCATGACCTGGCTGTACAACTTCTCGTTCTCGTGCACCTGTGGTCCACTCTCCTGGATTATTCCGGCAGAGGTCTTCGACACTCGCACTCGTTCCAAGGGTGTTTCAATTGCCACCATGGTATCGTTTGCATTCAACACCATGATTGGCCAAGTTACTCCGATTGCGATGGAAAGCATACGTTATCGCTTCTACTTCGTGTTTATCATCTGTAACTTCACCAATGCTGTCTTCTTCTGGCTGCTCCTGCCAGAGACCAAGAAGATGCCCCTTGAGGAGATGAACTATTTGTTCACCAACTCTCCCTGGCTTATCCCAGGGGCTAACATGGAGGAGTATAAGCCTCATGATCTAGAGCGGAAACTAGAGGAGCAGGAAGAGAAACGGCAAGTATATGCATCGCATGAGGAGTGATGGAAGCCGTAACTGGAGGAGGTGCCATTGGCCGGAGAAAGCATATATGGGGTGGAGTCATATTCTCCATGATCACTTAGAATGATATAATTACCTATCAAGCTTGTACACTTGCTGTTTAGGAGGAATAATCGTGAATTTCATATGATGGCAAATAATGCCATCAATATATGTCGAGATAATACCCGAAGACCCGTATGTCCTCTCTTGACCAGGAAGGTACCAATGTGCATGAAACGGTGAAATATACTGGTACTTAGGAATGCTGTTCTTTTGCCGGCTGCTTAAAATGTGTCCCAACTTAGATAGTTATCTAAGTGAGGGTTAAAAAAAAAAAGGGGGTTTAACTGCCTGCCAAATTCAAGGACCTCCAGGAAAATGATATGTATTGTATGGGAAAAGTATTCGGAAGCTGACTTTTTTTTTTTATTCTGAATCTGAATCATAGCCAGCAAGGCCAAGGGATGCTGGTGGTGGTTTTGCTGCAGGTTTTTCCTCTGAATTCAAGCCTGTCTCTTTTGCAACACTTGTTAAATTACTGGGAGCGGTCGTAACATGTGATTGTTTTGGAGTCTCTTGTGATAAAACAAGGCTCGGACGTGATTTCTCATTTGTATCGCCACGACGCGCCGAGACATCCTTCTCTGTTTGTTGTGTTGGAAGCGGAGCGTCGTTATGCATCTCGGTTGTAGACTTGCGCTTCTTCCCCGGAATAAGGAGGTCCTTATTCTTATCGCGCCGTCTTTTGCGGGCAGGTATCTTCCAATCTTCTCCTTCGGCCGCGGGCGCGACATCTGTGGAACCTTCTTCCAACAGGGTTTTCTCGGCCTCCTCACGCTGCCTGCGAAATAATTCGAGCTGTTCGGCGGTTTCCTTCTTGACTGCGGCTTCTTGGGCACGCGTAGACTCCATGATAGAGTCTAGGAAGTCGATCTCGTCCTCGTCCAGCGAGCGGAATTGGTTTTTCAGCTTCACCTTCTCTTCGAAGGCGTCCTGTTTGGCCACTTCATCCCGTTTGGGTATCACCCTAACATGTCAATCCAAGGCGTCCAGGAATTTGTCACTCAGAATTGTCATCCCTGCCAGACTCACTTTTATTCTGCTCAAGCACCTCATATAAACTCTTCCCCCCGTCCTGCCTTCCCAATTCCGCTTTGCGCCTACGCTCATCCTCGAGCTCGTTTTGGGCGCGAAGCCATTCATCATCGCGTTCAACTGGCTGCTGGTCTGTACCAGCAGACACGAAACCGGAGGACATGCTGGAAAGAGTAAGGTAGGTCGCCGGTATGCATCCACAACAGCCAGTCGGGTGAATGGGGCGTAAATCGATAGAAAGCGTCATTCGAAAGAATTATGGGCAGAATTAGGCGGTAAACAAAAACGTCTCACGTAACGCCGGAGAGTTTAGGCAGAATGCCCGTCGCAGGCCTCAGGCTGCAAACTTTTGAATGTGGGGTTTTGCCTCATGCGGAAATATCGCCCACGGTCAACGGAGAATCGAATCCACCCATTATTACGTATTGTCGAGGAGATCATGTTGAGCCCCCCACGGGATTTCTCCAGTTGATCCCTCGTGTCATTCTGTATTGATAACCGGGCCCTCCACTGTGGCTCCATGGATAAAATAGCACCGCCGCTCGGGTAATTTCATATCAATGCGGGCTCACGACTGGCCAGAGATACCTTCGTGGGCCTCCCCCACCGGTGCCTGGAGAATCGGCCATTCATGAATATTGCCCCTCCATCTCGTCATCGGACTGGCCAGTCCACTGGATGGACCTGCCTCCTATTACGCCGCCGGCATCCAGGATTATAAAGAGGAACCAACAACCCCGGGCCTATGTTTCTCGCGGCCTTTTCTCCTTATAACCCAATATACAATTTCCGATTCTTATCCCCATTCTCTATTTAATCCTACAATATGTCGAACACCGAACACACCAAGTGAGATCCTCCCCATGTGCCGGTATCATGGACAACAATACTATCTTTATATGCTCGGGCCCATAAAACGACAAATCGACTAATAAATATCTACTATCATAGGAAGGTCTACACCCTCAACACTGGGGCTCAGATTCCTGCCCTTGGTCTTGGTACCTGGCAGTCTAAGCCCAATGAGGTCCGCGAGGCTGTCAAGAACGCCCTCCTGAGGGGCTACCGCCACATTGACACGTATGTCATTGTCTATATATACTTTGAGCTCCCTTGAATCTCGTGGAAATTAACATGATCAAATAGTGCCCTTGCCTATGGTAACGAAGCCGAAGTCGGAGCTGGTATCAAAGACTCCGGTGTTCCCCGCGAGGAGATTTGGATCACCACCAAGCTGGACAACCCATGGCACAAACGCGTTTCAGAGGGCATCGATTCTTCCCTTAAGAGCCTCGGAACCGACTATGTCGATCTTTACCTCATGCACTGGCCCAGCTCGACAGATCCCGAGGATTTGTCCAAGCACTATCCCGACTGGGACTTCATCAAGACCTGGTACGGCAATAATTCACGATTGACAGGAACAAAATCAAATCCCATACTAACCAGTCTCCAGGCAAGAGTTGCAGAAGCTCCCGGCCACCAACAAGGTTCGCAACATCGGTGTGTCCAACTTCGGCATTAAGAACCTCGAGAAGCTTCTCAACGACCCCAGCTGCAAGATCGTCCCCGCTGTGAATCAGATCGAATTGCACCCCAACAACCCTTCGCCTAAACTGGTCGCATATAACACCTCCAAGGGCATCCACTCTACCGGTTACTCCTGTTTGGGATCCACGGACTCCCCGCTGTATAAGGACCCTACTCTTTTGCAGCTTGCGGAGAAGAAGGGCAAGTCTCCTCAGCAGGTTCTGCTCTTGTGGGGTCTCCAGAAGGGCTGGAGCGTTATCCCCAAGTCCGTCACCAAAGCTCGCATTGATGCCAACTTCGACCTTGATGGCTCGGAGCTGACTGCCGAGGAGATCAACCAACTGGATAACTTGAAGGATCGGTTCAAGGTCTGTGGGGATGCCTGGCTCCCTATTCAGGTCTTCTTCGGTGATGATGAGTAAATGGTTATTGATTTGACGATATCCCTGGAATGATAAATGATAGATAATAAAAGACTTGTTCAAGATCTGGCATAATTCCTGGCGCTGCCCACAAGTGGCAATGTATATTGTGTATTATTGGTATTGCAGGTGAGGAATAATAATGAATGCATAAATGCACCGCCACCGATCCATGTCTAAGCCTTGGCAGGTCATGTGCCGGTGCCGTCATGGTCAGGCACCCGCGGCCTGTCATCCTCTTCTCCTCTTCTCTCTCGACTTTCCATCACATCGTGGGTCTCTCATCCATCATCGTATCATCCTGAGATACGGTGTTACCCATATAGTTGCCAGGATGCCGCCTTCCAGCGGGCACCTGCTGCTCCCCAAGTTCTGGAGAGCAGCAAGGTGAGTCATACTTCCGTTCGGTATACTTCATCTCGCTCGCTGACGACGATGCGCTAGGTTTGCCTATGAGAAGGCCTCCAAGGCCCTTCGAAATCGATTTTCCGAACAAGCCCAACAAGGCACACTTCGACTTCAACCTGCATATGCTCACATTCATCCCCGACAGCCCATCAACCGCGCTGCTGCTATTCGTCAAGCCCGCAGCCGTCATTACTCGACCCGCGCTGCACGCTTCGTATCGTACGTACGCACCGGGCTTCAGGGCGAGCGTGGTACTTACCAAACATCTCGCGTTGCGGCCAACATCAACCGCTTGACCTCACAAGCCCCCTTTGCCTCAACACTTCGCCCCAATCTCACCGGTGGTACTTTGGGACGGACAGCGGGAGGCTATGCGATTGGCGCTGGCCGGTTTGGAGGGGCGCGATACTTTTCCCATGGACCCGCTGCACCCGCTCAGGTCATCAACAATGTGTCGGTGGGAGTTCGTGCATTCTTCCTTTCTGGACAAAAGGCTCGCTTTGATGGCGTAGACTCCATCACTGGCAACAAGAAGTTCAAGACCGTGAGCATGCTCCAGGATGAGGCGGAATGTAAAATGGGTGCGATCCCTCATACCGCATCTGGCTCGTTCATTGATTTCCAGATCTCTCCAACTATCACTGCTTTCGGTCTACAGAAGAAGTTCGCCCCCAACGTTGCTTTTGAGCCTGAGACCCTGAATCATGATGGTCTCTTGGATATGCTCTCTGGAGATTTCGCACGTGCCCTGAAGGACTTTGCAATTGTGCTGAATGACCTCAAGCGCTTGTCGGTTCTAGGTGACTTACCAATATTGCTGCGTGATAAATGTACAATCCGCGTGCGGTTTCCCGGATGTGACGCCGAAACTGTGGAGCGACTTTGCGATGAGGTTGGAATTCAACGAGGCAAGATCGGGCAGGATGAAGACTTTGATATTCGTACTGGTGCCGATCTTGCCTTGCTTTTCCCTTTTGCTCCCAGCATGGCCCCGTCTTCCGACGCAGAGGAATACTTCTTCCGGAAAGAACCCTCCGAATCGCGATTCGCCGACGAGGTTGACTGGCAGGCCATGCTGACCGCGTCGGAGCGCGACAAGCCGAAGACTTTCTCCAATAGCTCAAGCCATCAACTTAGTTTTGATGATATACCCATGTTCACCGACAACCCTTGGGTATCATCATCATCGGGCTATTCCAGCATTAACATCAGTGAACTTGGTGACCGTGCGTATTTCCAAGAGATCTCCAGCACTGGTATTCCTGAAAGTGCGTCTGGGTATGAAGGTGTTGAAGGTATTCATCGGTTTTTGGCGGAATGTGACCAGGCTGCGGATTACCGTCGATGTTGATTTATCCTCGCGACATGTACACGGGCTTTAACAGCCAGTCGTTTTCCTTTGTATAAGCTATTTTGCTTGGTTTGCTTTTTTTTTACCCCATAGTATGAGCTACATACACAGTAGTATAGGTGACTTTTGAGCTTGAAATGACACGCACAATTATCTCAAGAACAGGAAAGAACCGCCTGCGCATAAAGAGGCCATCATTTAGATGGTTACTTGCGGTTCAATCCGTGTGCGTCATTTGACAAGTACAAGTAACTTGGCAATTCTGCACATAGTTTATGATGGAGCTGGTGAAGCTGTCTGCAAATTCCACCTTTCTACATCCCCAAGCGATGATCTTCCTAGATGGGGAACTCGGGCCGCGGGACCGGGTCAGGCATATGAAATGATGCATTTATCGCAACCTAAGACGGCGTCACTCCGTATCCAGGCAATATGGGGGCATACATTGAAAGTAACTGGCCTGCGGAAGTTCACATGAGTACAGCAGAGTCCACTGAGTGTAGGGAATAATAGTCGGGGTAAATCATGCAGTATCCCCTGATGCAAAATACAGATATATTTTCCCCTGGACGAAGAACAGAACTATCCAATGGCACCACCGTGGAGAGACTTTCAATTTGTACGGCGGAAAAATAGAACTCGGCGACGGCTCAAGATGAAACGGACCCTGTTTTAAGTTGCCTGTTTAGGGCCGGGCGTTCTGCACCCCCGCAACTTGTTCCCCACACTCCTCACGGGTTCCTGTACATCCTATATGTTAGTTTCCACCGCGAATCCCAGGGCGTCAAGGAGACATGCCGAATGGCTCTCCAGACTAACCTCTATCGAGGGCTGAAATTTAGCAGCAGCCAGATATCCATCCTGGTAGAAGTGGGCGTAAGGCTGCACGGGGTGGCGTTTCACCAATGAAACCACCGTCACTAACTTCGCGCCTCATATGATGTTAATTTGTCTGAATTGGCATCAGACAGTCCATTCAGGGTCTCTGGCTTATTTGGAAGGATTTCAGGATGGACCTAGACCCCAGAAACAATCGTCAGGGCATCAACCCCCCGTATAATGACGATCATCCACTTTCGCTCCATTTCGGCGACGGAGCATTCCGTTTTACCTTAACTGCCTAATAGACATGGTCCGTTCTCTTGTACACGGGAGTGGCCCAAAATGGAAATCATAGATGAGACGCATATGTTTCATTCTTGCGTGCTGGCTTTAACCGGATTTTCTTCATCCGTCTCCTTGTTCCTTCTGGTAGGATTGTGTCGGAGATTTGCCTGTAGACAGACAGAGCTAGAACGGCAGCAAAGGGTATATAATGGACTGGTCTGCCACTTGCAGAAGAAGAAGACGCTGAAAATCCCCAGCGACCTGATCACGCCAGCTGTACATTCCTTTGCTTCGTTGTATTAAGACCCAGGCGGTTTATTGCACCTTCCAACTGTTTTTTGATTCACTCATTATGCACACCGTCAACATGCAGGCCCTGTGGGCCCTTGTGCCTTTGCTTCTCCCTGCTACTGTGAGCGCTTTGCCGCAGGCAACTGGTGCTTCGTCGACCGCGAACCCGTCCGCTACCCCGGCGCCGACTGCCGCAGCAGGTGGAAACCCGTTTGAAGGTTATGATCTCTATGTCAACCCGTACTACAAGTCCGAGGTCGAGAGTCTGGCCATCCCGTCTTTGACTGGTGCCCAGGTTGCGGCGGCCAGTGCGGCAGCTGAGGTTCCGTCGTTCAACTGGCTGTAAGTATTGTTGGACGAATTCTTTTTGGGAGGTTCGCAGCGCTGATACGACATTTCGACAGTGACACGAACGCCAAGGTTCCTAGCATGGGTGAATTCTTGAAGAACATCCAGGCCGAAAATGCTGGCGGTGCTAGTCCCCCAATTGCCGGCCAGTTCGTCGTCTACAACTTGCCTGACCGCGATTGTGCCGCCCTGGCGAGTAACGGAGAATTGTCGATCGCCGATGGTGGTGTTGAGAAGTACAAGGCGTACATTGACTCGATCAAGGAGCTTCTTGTCACTTACTCTGACGTCAACACCATTCTGGTCATCGGTCAGTAGCATTGGTTGTCTGCATAAATGGAAAAGTTAATGCTAATACCACACAGAGCCCGACAGTCTTGCCAACCTGGTCACCAATATGGGTGTCCAGAAGTGCGCCAATGCCCATGATGCCTACTTAGAGTGCACCAACTATGCCGTCACGGAGCTCAATCTGCCCAATGTTTCCATGTACCTTGATGCTGGTATGTCCTAGTCCCCCGCGCGCTTTGGAAGACCCAGCTAATATACTTTAGGCCACGCCGGTTGGCTTGGCTGGCCAGCCAACATTGGCCCCGCGGCTACGTTGTTTGCTGGCGTATACACCGATGCGAACAGCCCTGCCTCTCTCCGTGGATTGGCGACCAATGTGGCCAACTACAACGCCTTTTCTGCCACGACCTGCCCGTCGTACACCCAGGAGAGCAATGTCTGTGACGAGAAGACCTACATCAACAACTTTGGCCCACAGCTCGCTAGCGCTGGCTGGGATGCTCACTTCATTGTCGACACCGGTGAGTCCATAGCCTGAACAATCGCCCTTGGAGATAAATTATCTAACGAGCGTCTTAGGTCGTAACGGCAACCAGCCCACCGGACAGGTCGAGTGGGGTGACTGGTGCAATGTCAAGAACACCGGCTTCGGTGTCCGACCTACTACTGAGACTGGTGATGCTCTGGTTGATGCCTTTGTCTGGGTCAAGCCCGGTGGTGAGAGTGACGGTACCTCGGATACCTCTGCCGCGCGTTATGACGCCCACTGTGGTCTAGCTGCAGCCCTGCAGCCTGCCCCTGAGGCTGGTACTTGGTTCCAGGTGAGTTGAAGAGCTCTTTTGGGGGGTTAATTGATACTAATTCTGGGATTTTCTAGGCCTACTTCGCGCAGCTGTTGACCAATGCCAACCCTCCTTTGGCCTAGACGTTCGTTTGAGAAGAGCGATTGATTCTTTTCCAATCGGAATTTCTTGTATATACCTAGTGGAGTGTTTTTGGGGATGTGAGAGAGTGAGGGATGCAGGGTGAGTAGGATGAATGAAAGTAGCCGTTGATCGGTGTGTTTGGTGTAATTGATCTTCTCGCATTAATACTCGTAGTATTAACTTGTTAGTATTAACTTGTATTGTTCGAATGGGTGAAACTCTTCTTAGATGGATAAGGGATAAGGCCAGTCTCCTAAGGCGGTAAACAAACACCGTCAGAAATTCACCGCCCACCCCGCGCTAGACTGAAAAAAGATGGGCGCTGATAACGGGCGAGCGAAGTTGAACTGATGGAGCCACAATCACACACTCCACCATCCGGAAGACGATTCCATCTTTGTCTGTTACTGTGATCCCTCCCACACGATTGACCTCCCACCCTTTCCACCTACATCCTGGCTCTTGTATGCGCTGAGGAAGATTATTCCGGCTGTACAGTTCTGAGGGCTCTCCTGCTCAGTCTGGGGGTGGTTTGACCCAGTCGCCTCTCTCAGCAACTGCTACAGGCAAAGCGACTAAAATAATCTTACCTGCAGATTTCTCCTGCTTATTGTGATCAAGTGGACAAGATGATGGAGGATTTCAACAGCGAAACTGACAGTGACTACACCAGTTACTGGCGGGATTGGGTAAGTGCATCTGTTAATTTATTCCTCGCTTTCTTTCTTTAGTCTGGCTGGGTCTTAGTCTCGTAACGCGAGGTGGGATCTGGTTTGTTTGCGATTCTGGGGAAGGTGTGTGTGTGTGTGTGTGGAAGGGGCAAAAGAGGATATATAGATCTACTTACCTCGCGAGAATTGAGCCATGTAGTGG
>VCAU01000084.1:79073-151603 GCA_015844325.1 Aspergillus nanangensis | reverse complement strand
GCGCTGCAGTGATTGCAGAAATATAGGACATAAGCGGCTTCAATGCCCTAATCGAGTTCTTAATTAGTTCTTATATAGAAATGCAATTGTTTTGTTGATAAAGTCTAGTATTTCGCGTGTGGGCAGGAAGGTGGGCGGGGTGCGCAGCTCGGTTGTGGTGCGCAGCTCGCTTGTGGTGCGCAGCTCGCTTGTGAAATACGTTACATTAGGCATATTCTCCGTTGGAAGTGATTAGTGAACGACGGCCAAAGTGGAGAACCAAAGTGAGACATCCGAGGTAAAGTTGATGAGAGCTTCTTGATCCAACGAGTTCCCCAGAAAACCCATCCTGGGCTCAAAAACCCCCGGGTTTCCCTCTCCCTCCAACCTTCCCCCTAGCTCTATCGCTGCAAGAAAATAAAACACACACACACACACACCACCCCTCAAAATGCCCATCACCAACCGTCAAATCCTCTACGCCAACACCCCTTCCCCGGCGATCGACCCCTCCCTCTCCCCTCCCGGTACCTTCAAGCTCAACACGACCACCATCGGCGACAACGATGTCCCCGACGACAAAGTCCTCGTGCGCGCGCACTACCTCTCCCTCGACCCGGCCATGCGCCAATGGCTCACCGCTAAGCGCTCGTACATTGCGCCCGTCGAGCTGGGCGCCGTCATGCGCGGCCAGAGCATCGCCCAGGTGATCCGCGTCGGCAACCAGCTCAAATCCCAATACAAGGTGGGCGACTGGGTGATCGCCTTCTCCGGCTGGCAGGAGTATGTCTTGATGTCGGGCAAGGAGGCCCAGAAGATCACCGTGCCGGCGGGCTGCAAGCCCACCGACGCCATGTCCGTGCTGGGCATGACGGGGCTGACGGCGTACTTTGGGATGATGGAGGTGGGCCAGACGAAGCCCGGTGATACGGTGGTTGTTTCGGGTGCGGCGGGGGCTACGGGCATGGTTGCCGGTCAGATTGCAAGGGTTCAGGGTGCAAAGCGCGTGGTGGGGTTGGCGGGGAGTGCGGAGAAGTGCGAGTTCCTCCGCAAGGAGTTGGGCTTCGATGCCGCGATCAACTATAAGGATAAGGATTGGAGGAAGCAGTTGAAGGATGCGACCCCCGAGTATATCGATGTTTTCTTTGATAATACTGGCGGTGATATTCTGGATGCTTGTTTGGCTCGTGCGGCGCGCGACTCGCGGTTTGTCATCTGCGGTGCCATCAGTCAGTATAATGCGGCGAAGCCGCAGGGTCCGGCGAGCTTTATGAATGTTATTGTGAGTGCCTTTGGTTTGATTATCCTTGGTGACGACTTACTGATGAGAGATTCCTACTATAGTCGCAACGCGTGATGATGAAGGGCTTCATTGTCTTCGACTATGCGAAGAAATATCCGGTTGCCCTGAATGATCTTGCCACCTGGTTGACCCAGGGTAAACTCAAGCGTAAGGAGCATATTGTTCCCGGTGGATTGGAGTCGGCGCCCGAAGGCTTGGTGAGCTTGTATGCTGGTGCGAATACCGGTAAGATGATGATCGAGGTCGCTCCAATTAGCGAGGCGATTGGCGCTCAAGCGAAAATTTAGACAGCTGGTCTGTTGGATTGTCGAGGATTAATTTGGTTATTTACTATATATATATATCTACCTATTAAAAGGATACTTGATCTACATCTTTTGTTCGACTTGTTGGCTATCTTTATAATCCACTGCATGCTAAATAAAATCTTCTAGGCTAGCCTTTGATCTTAGCTGACTTTGTCAGGCCCGGGTGACAGAAAATATATCCTATATATAAAGTAGGTAGTCAGGTAATACCTCCGTTTCCCCTTCATTCACAGACCCATCTCTCCAGCATTGCACACAAGTAGTTCATACAGCCACTCCGAACGAAGCACATCAGACGCCTGGATGCGCCGACCAGGATCCGGATGCAGCATAGCATAGATGACATTGCAGCAGCGTGTCTGCGCAACAGGAGTTAGTGACATGGAAACGTAACCATTGTTAAAACCAGGCTTTCAGTCTTTTGGTAGTACCTCTCCTAAGTTCTCTATGGGCCCATATCCATGATAGGAACGACGTCCACGGAGGTATGCCCGGAACCCACCATCTTCCTCGGCACAAGGCATCCTCCACAGAAGTCGACCACATCTCATCGCCATATACACCAGACCAGCGGCCCAAACATCGCCGGGTCTGGCATCAGAAGTCGATCGACCAAATTCCTCCGGAGGAAGATACGGTATGGATCGGACGGGTTTTCGCGGTGAAGGGAGAATTTCCTCGTTTTCCAGCCATTGCACGCTGCCGAAATCGGCTAACTTAACGCAGCCATTTGCCGTTAAGAGGATATTCTCCGGCTTTAGGTCCCGATGTGCCACGGTGTTGTCGTGCAGATAGGACACGGCTCGCATGATCTGTTTAAAAAAGCAGTCTGCGTCTAGGGCGTCTAGATTACCTGATGAGGAGATCAATGTATGGAGATCACCGCCCGCGCAATAGTCTGTCACGAGGCATAATTCTTTCTGTTCGTTGGGGAGGATGTCAACCGCTCGGAGGAGATTGGGATGGGTGACCGTGGAGGCGAGGCTCTGTTCTAAATGCTGTCCGCTCAAGATACCAGCATCAGATGAGCGCCGGAAGACCTTGACTATGTAGAACTGCTTGAGGGCTGGGAATGAACGGGAGGATCTTCGGGCGTGGACCCTGACGGAGCTATGTGAGCCATAGTGGAGGATGTCTGTGCATGACCCATATTTATCTGTTAAAGAGGAGGGAGGAGGAGGAGGAGAAGGACTGGATGATGGAAGCAAGGGTTCTATATCCGAACATTCTGGCTCTTGCCTGTGTGTCCATCGACGGGTTAGAATGTTGGAGAGAGTCAAGCCCTGGAAAAGATGGGAATTGGTGCCGAGCTCGTGGGTATCTAGATTATGGTGGTGAGTCGCATTGTTTTTCCTTAAGGACATGGCTCCGCAGATATAGTCAATTTGGATTGTTTTTTTCGGCCCTGGCCCTGAGAGACGAAGACCTCTTAATATATCCATCGCAACTGAAGAATTCGCTCCCCCTCCCGAAGGATCAGTAAGGGGGGGGGATGAAATGCAGAATTATCGGTGGACTAAAAATGCCTCTCCAGAAATGCACTGGCTGGATCAAAACCCTCGTTATTCTTCTTGTTATTCTCATTCTAGTAGAACTGATCATGTGCCCCCGATATTTGGCATCAAATTAAGTTTGAGTTTTGACAGCCGTTGGAATTTAAGGACATGACGCAGTTGATCTCGATTTGTTCCTGTGTCACTCTTGGGTCATGAGAGCCCACGGGGATTATTCCGAGGCCCTTTTTCGTCTGAAATATTTCTACTTTTCTTGCGTAGTCGACATGAAGAGAGGACAGAAGGATCGCAACAGTCAAGTAAAATGGCGCATATGAATGCCCGGGACTCTCTTCCTATCCTGTCGTCTTTGTTGCACATTAGTCACAGCTTCGTTCCAGGCCGCCAAATTAAGGGAAATTCCCATGGGTATATCTTCCCTTTTGGGGAGTGGACAAATCGGTTTTGTACGAGGGATTTGTTTTTTTCTGCCCCCCCCCCTAACGATGAAGGTAATTTTCCGAAAGAGACTATAAAATAAGGAGAATAAACTATTCGACCGAATAAAAGGCGCATACAGAGGGACCCCTTATGCGGGATTTTCAAGGATGATGACGAGATCCACTCTTATAGTTGGTAGCGCGTGGCTTAAACGAGCTAATCTGAGCTTGACCTGACCTGGACAATGCGCGATTTGTCCTGCCAGTCATTTTCCTCCTCCTTCTTTGTCGTCTTCCACTCTTTACCTTCTTCTGGTCCACACTTGCCCATCCCACTCTTTTTCCCCCTGAGCTGGAAAAGGGAAGAAAGAGAGAAAAAAATTCCAAAATTCTAAAATTCTACGAGTGGAAACCAGTCTATATAAATCAGCCACTGTCTGGTCTTCGTCGTCAAAATGCTTCCTATCACTCATTTCTTTCATTTTGTTCCCCTCGCCGACACACAGCGCTGTCCAGATGCACCAGTCATCGCCCTCGTCTGACCCTCTCGGCAAAGACCCAGAAGTCGGAGATAATGATGACTCGTCGAACCAAACAATAGCCCGGTCCGCGAGAATCACATTCGGTGATTCTCGCCACCCAGAGACCTCTCGCACAATATACCAGCCAAGACAACCCGGCCTCCAGCGCTCCAAGAGCCAGGATACCATTGCGAGCACCCGGAGCGGAGTTCAGAGCCCGAACACAACGGGGATCCCAATTGAGTTTCGGACGGTTTCTTTCCAAGTCTCAGAGACCCAGAGGGCCCGCGAAGAGGCCCTCAAGCTAAGGCAGGGGAAGGAGAAGCATCCGGATCATGATTACTTCGACAACTTAGAATACCACCTTCTCACCATCGAGAACCTGGCGCAGCAATTGAATGTCGACTGCAGGTATGGTCTCAGTGAAACAGCCGCCGCCTCTCGGCTCCAGCGCGATGGCAAGAACACGATTTCTCGATACCGGGAGAACTATCTCAAGAAGATTCTCGGATATGTCTTTGGGGGCTTCTGTTCCGTCTTGTGGGTGGGCGTCATCGTCTTCTTTCTCTGCTGGAAACCCTTGAGCAACCCACCCTCGGTCCCAAGCCTTGCGATGGCCATTCTGATTCTCATCGTCATCCTCCTCCAAGCAAGCTTCTCGGCGTTTCAAGACTGGTCTACCAAACATGTGATGAACTCCATCTTGAATTTGCTCCCGTCGGAAGCACTGGTTTTGCGAGATGGTAAACAAACGAGAATCCCATCTACCGAGATTGTGGCGGGGGATATTGTGACGGTTTCCATCGGGGACAAAGTCCCAGCCGACATGCGTCTGTTCCAAAGCTCCGGGGATGTCCGTTTTGACCGCGCTGTATTGACGGGGGAATCGGATGAAGTCGAAGGCGCAACGGACTCGACCGAAGATAATTTCCTAGAGACCCGAAATATCGCTTTTATGGGCACCGGTGTGACGAACGGGAATGCCGTGGGCATAGTAGTCCTCACGGGGAGTCGTTCGGTCATGGGTCGTATCGCCAAAACAACGACTGCAGTTAAGCCGAAGCCGACATTAATCCAGCGGGAAATCACACGCTTTGTCCGAATTATCATTTCCATGACTCTCTTTCTGGTGCTGTTAATCCTGTTGACTTGGGCGGGTTGGCTGCGTGTTGATCACCACGACTTCATGGATGTCGCAGCGATGCTGAACAATGTCATGGGCTGCGTCGTCGCTTTCATCCCCGAAGGCGTGCCGATTGGTGTTGCTCTTACTCTCATGGTTATTGCCAAACGAATGAAGCAAGCGAATATCCTCCCCAAAGGCTTGGCTACCGTGGAAACTCTGGGCTGTGTGAACGTCATTTGCTCAGACAAGACGGGCACTCTGACCCAGAACAAGATGTCGGTCAAATCTCTTGGACTTCTCGATACGGTCTTCGATGTCAACGAGCTACTTACATCGGATACGGGAAACCATCCCATTTCACTGGACCCATTGCTTCGAGGCTCACGATTGTGTAACGATGCCTTTTTTGACCCGGAAGCTATGTCGCTGCCGATCAGTGACCGAACGGTCACAGGCAACGCAACGGATGCTGCTGTCTTACGGTTCGCCGAAGCGGTTTTGCCTAATGACCTTAATCTCGAGTCACAATACGAGAGGATCCATCAGATACCCTTCAACTCGAAAAACAAGTGGGCTCTCACAATGCATAAAGATCCGGACAATACGGGAGATTACCTCGTCTTTGTCAAGGGCGCGCCAGACGTTCTCCTCCCGAAATGCACATCTTACCTTTCGGGCGTCGACAACGGGATCAAGCCCTTGGATGACAATGCTCGAACCATGCTATCCGGTTTCCAGGCAGATTTATCGAGACGAGCAGAGCGCGTGATTGTGATTTGCCAGAGACATTACACGGCCCGAGCGGCCGTTGGCACCAACGACTTCAACGATGAGATTTTGACGGAGGGCGTCCAGGATTTGACTGTTATTGGGATTTTTGGAATCTTTGACCCTCCACGTCCTGAGACTGCGCACACGGTTGCGGCTTGTAGAAGTGCTGGGGCCAGGTTTTTCATGGTCACGGGAGACTTCGGTTTGACAGCGGCAGCAATCGCCCGAGAAATTGGCCTGTTCAGTGGAAATGCCGATCCAGACACCATTAATGACTTGATATACGACACCAGTGACGATGATGAGGAGAAGAAGAAGAAGGCCTCCCTCCAGTCTCGTCGCAGCCTTCTTGTCGATGGCTCACACATCTCATCTCTGGTCGAGGAGCAATGGGATGTTATCTGCAAGTATGAAGAGATCGTCTTTGCGCGCACCACGCCCGAGCAAAAATTACGCATTGTACAGGAGCTCAAAGCCCGTCACAACATTGTCGCGGTCACAGGCGATGGAGTCAACGATGCCCCTGCTCTTCGGGCCGCCGACATCGGAATCGCCGTGGCGTCAGGGAGTGATGTTGCTATCGAAGCAGCGGATTTGGTTCTCATGGATAAATTCGACTCCATTGTCGAGGCCATCCGATTAGGCCGACTCGTCTTCCAAAACCTCCAGAAGCTGATTGCCTACCTGTTGCCCGCCGGCAGTTGGTCCGAAATTTGGCCCGTCCTGATGAACGTGTTTTTCGGAGTGCCTCTTCCGCTCAGTTCCTTCCTGATGATCATCATCTGTGTGTTCACCGACTGTTTCCTCGCCCTGTCGCTCATCATGGAGAAGGAAGAATTCGATCTGCTCAGCATGCCGCCACGCAACCACCGAAAAGACCACCTGATCAACCTGAAGATCTACGCCCAGTCCTATCTGTTTATCGGAGTCATTGAAGCGTTCTGCGCGCACTGCATGTTCTTCCTTTATATGTACAGAGAAGCGGGAATCCCGTTCCACGCCCTCGTTTTCGCCTTCGAAAAGTACACCGCCGGTTTCTACGGCTACTCCCAGGAGGAGCTGACGCATTTCAACAACGTCGGGCAGGGTGTCTACTTTGTCACTCTGGTAATTATGCAGTGGGGTAACATTCTTTCTGTTCGCAACAAACGCATGTCTATCCTGCAAGCCGACCCGGTGCGTAAACAACGCCGGAATCCTTGGCTGCCCTTGGCCATTCTGATATCCCTTGCTATTGCGGTGTTCGTCACGGAGGTGCCAGGCTTCCATACCTTGTTTGACACGGCCTCTGTTCCTCTCGAGTATTGGTTTATTCCGCTGGGGCTGGCGTTGGGGGTGTTATGTATGGACGAGTTTCGGAAGTTGATTGTTCGCATGTTCCCCAAGAGTATTATTGGCAGGATTGCCTGGTGATTTGTTTTAAGGAACAAGAGAAGAAAATTCTACCTAGATGAGTATATATAGATATAGCCTCTGAATATATTACTTTTGGTATACTTCAAAAAGAATTGCCATGATGAGAGACTTTGATAAGACAGGGAGGAATGGCCTTGCTTTCGCCATCTTTACAAAAGATGGCTGATGATGAGATGAACGGGCAATAGAAGCAAGGATTGTGCAGGCCATGCAAGGGCACCGACAGCACAACAACTATTAAACAATAAAGATGACCAAAAAATTGGATTAACTCCTCTGGCTGTCTAGGTGACTGCTGAGAATAATAATTATTATAAAAAAGATGAAATATACCTTAGTAGGAAGAAATAAAACAAGCAATACTATGTGACTGCACTCGATATCAACAAGACCCGATGTAGCGAAGAAAGCTATGATTGGCTGCATTGGAAATTTTGAGGTTGCCCCTTTTGTAGGCATGATTTTAGCAAGTTTCTATCAATTGCCCGGGTGGTCTAGTGGGTTAGTAATCCTTTACTCTCCAACTATCTTCATAAATATACTAATAAAATCACAGTATGATTCTCGCTTAGGGTTCACCCTTAGCATATATGCGAGAGGTCCCGCGTTCGATCCGCGGCTCGGGCCAATCTTTTTTTTTTTCTACTTTGAGAGAGTAGTAAGTAGTACGTAGTATATATAATATCAGGAACCATGGCCACCCGGTAACACCAGGTCTCTCCCAGTACTGTCGTTCCTGTTTCATAATGATTGTCAGAGGGTCAAGATCAGGATGAGGAGAAAAACGTCTAGATTTGATGATATCTTGACGTCTTTCTTGTCTTGAAGGAGGGAAGAAGAGGAAGAGCCAGCTCACTAAATACAGACAGGGAGGGCGCTAGGCCTACCATTAGGCGCCAAACAGGCAGCCGGGCACGACAATAATCAAGACTTATGATAATATTCCTAAATAATAGTAAATGTTGAAGCTCTGATTTGCCTTATGCCACCACATCGCTTAAAGGATCAAAGGCGTGAATTACTTCAAAGGCGTTTTTGGGTGAATCAGTGCTTTGTTCTTCCACATATAAAATGTGGCCAGATAGTTGATTCTTTCTCATTTCTTTTCTCTTCTTTCCTATCTTCTTGAAGAGCTCTTTAGAATCATCAATTTGATCAATATCATCGCGGTTTTACGCATCATTTCATCAGGTTCAACGTCCAACAGTAAACAAGCGGGTAGTTGGTATATGTAGGAGGGCATATGGGCGAACCCTGGTAGGGGCGAGTCCAGCCAACAAAAGGATTTGGTGCTCATTGGGTCGTTGATTTTATCTGGGTTGAGTTCCCTTACTGGCAGCCCGGGGGCTGTGGGCTCCGAGGAGACCAGGAGAAGAGGTTGTTATTCAGGGTAGCTGGTGGCTGAAGATCCTAAATACTATTAGGTATATATATCTACAGTGGGCGTACATAAGACAATAGAAAGAAACCTAAAATAAAACATTCGCCGCAGCCCCGCCACGGTAGCACAGAGAGATGGATAGATATATTTGAAGAGATTTATTCAATATATATTACTTCATAAATATATCTAGCACAGTGTGAATAACTGATATTGGTTGGTTGGTTGGTTGGGAGGCAGGTATTTAAACTACTAGTGGCGCCAGCTTGGCAATGTGCTACCCTATACTTTTAGAAAATCCGCTTGACAACATCATGATGGCGTTAAGAACATAAAGTTTTTATCAATTGCCCGGGTGGTCTAGTGGGTTAGTAGTCCTTTACTCTCCAACTATCTTCATAAATATACTAATAAAATCACAGTATGATTCTCGCTTAGGGTTCACCCTTAGCATATATGCGAGAGGTCCCGCGTTCGATCCGCGGCTCGGGCCGATTTCTTTTTTTATTTTTTGACTTTGGCAGTGTGTGTAAGTAAGTAGTGGTGGATTCCATGTTTTGTATGTCGTACGTAGTAGGTGAGATAGTCAGCTTAATGACTAGCTGCTTTTCTCTGTTGGCTGGCTACATACAACACATATATCTATATATCAGCTCAATTTAATAAATGGTCTAGTGGGTTGGTTAGTCCTCACATATTTCCCCTTACCAACAAACACAATTAGTTTTTAACAACAACACACACAGTATGATTCCTCCTTCGTGTTTTCAAACTCTCTCTCTCGCCTTTGAAAAATAGTCGATATGGAGGAGGTCCCGCTCGAATCGCGGTTCGGGTCCTCTGCTACTTTCTTTGCTCTTTTTGCTCTAGCGAACCGTGTTTGTCATCCTGTTTTCGTGGAGATGGATGGATGGATGGGGTTGATTTGGTGGGTTATTTGTTTCTGTGTTAGTTAGCTACCCTCTTAGATTGATATCATAGATATTATATTACTCGATTGATCAACAATCTGATTTAATAAGAAGAATGAAATACACCGTGGGAGTAATGAGATAGAGAGATCTTGTCTATATCAATCAACAACTGCTCCAGGGGCTCCTCCCAACACCTCATAATCCAACCCTTCTCCGAGTTATAGATTGTGTCACAGGCCCCGAAGAAGCTGTTCATGAGTGTAAAGGTCCCGCGGTCCCGCCTCCTTCATCATTGCAAGAGAGAGGGAAGGTTTTCATCTTTTCCCAATTCTCCGATGTCGATCCATATACAAACTGCCGACATTTAACCGCTCCACTTTCCGACAGCCTGCTGTGCACCAGTGAGCCCCCTGGATTCCATTCTCCGCCGCAGCGCCGGTGCTCTTGGCACCCCTAAGAGGGTTGCAATATAAGCTCTCTGGGAGGGGGTCGGGGTAACTTTGTTGATCCGGGGGTATGTCCACTTTTGCGGGGTGGGATCCTGGTTATCGGATCTATAGAACCCATTGTTAATTTTTATGCAGGTTCTCATTCTGCAGCTTTATAAAGATCCCAGATCCTACCAATGGACTTGGGTTCTTCTATTCTGTTCAGCAAAGCTTCCCACCCACTCTGTTCACCATGCGGTTTGTTCCTGTGGTACTAGTCTCTATAGCGACACTCGTCTCCCAGGCCCTGGCCCTATCCACCACGAGAGATGGATCTACTCCCATTCGTCTATTATCGCGACGGAACGAAAGCCACCCAATCTACAAAGATGCTTCCTACTGTATTGATGAGCGTGTCGACGACCTCCTCAGTCGAATGACTCTTGAAGAGAAAGTGGGCCAACTCTTCCAAACGATGATTACGCCGCTTCCTCTAGACCAGGAACCGTCCGGCGTCTCTGCCCTCAACAGCAGCGGGACCATGATTGGCAAAAAACATATGACGCACTTCAACCTCCTAGGCGATATCACCAATGCAACCGAGACGGCCCAATTCATGAATCGCCTTCAGGAGCGAGCCTTACAGACCCGACTCGGCATTCCGATCACCATGTCGACGGATCCGCGCCATGCCTTCACCGAGAACGCAGGCACTGGCTTCAGCTCGGGCGTCTTCTCGCAGTGGCCGGAGACTATCGGTCTTGCAGCCCTTCGGGACCCTGCCATGGTAAGGAAATTCGCCGAAGTTGCCCGCGAGGAATACCTGGCCGTTGGGTTCCGGATGGCACTGCACCCGCAGGTTGATCTCTCGACAGAACCACGGTGGGCTCGTATTAGCGGCACTTGGGGAGAAAATAGTACGTTGACCAGTGACTTGATTGTGGAATATATCAAGGGGTTCCAGGGGAAGAACGGACTCGGTCCTCAATCCGTGAAGACCGTTGTGAAGCATTTTCCGGGAAGCGGACCGGTGCAAGATGGCGAAGACTCTCACTTTGTTTATGGGAAAAATCTAACCTATCCGGGCCGGAATTTCGAAGAGCATTTGAAACCGTTCAAGGCCGCCATCGCTGCCGGCGCAACTGGAGTGATGCCAGCTTACTCACGCCCCATCGGCACGAAATATGAGCCCGTTGCGTTCTCCTTCAACAAGCAAATTGTCACCGATCTGCTTCGGGGTGAGCTTGGATTTGACGGCATTGTGGTGACCGACTGGGGACTCGTTACCGACACGACCTTTGGCGGGGACCCTTTTCCTGCGCGAGCATGGGGTGTTGAGGACCTCAGTGAACTCGAGCGGGTAACAAGGATCATTGAAGCCGGCTGTGACCAGTTCGGCGGCGAGGAACGTCCTGAGTTGATCCTTCAGCTGGTCCAGGAAGGAATCGTCTCGGAGGAGCGCCTCGATGTTTCAGTTCGCCGTCTCTTAAAAGAGAAGTTTGTCCTCGGTCTGTTTGAAAATCCGTTCGTCGACCCTGAAGTCGCTGGCCGAATTGTTGGGAACGAGTACTTTGTTCGTCTGGGAAGGGAGGCGCAGAGGAGGTCCTACACTCTTCTCAGCAATGAAAAAGATATCCTCCCACTCAGACACATTACCAATGGGACGAAATTCTACATCGAAGGGTTCAACGCTACGTTCATGACTGAACGGAACTACCAGGTCGTCGACACCCCAGGGGCCGCCGATTACGCTCTTCTCCGGTATGATGCACCCTATGAGCCTCGCCCCGGAGCATTTGAATCTTCCTTCCATGCTGGATCCCTTGAGTTCAACCAAACCGAAAAGGACCGACAGTCCAGGATATATTCCACCGTACCCACTATTGTCGATATGGCTATGGCCCGACCTGCTGTGATCCCAGAGATTGTTGACCAGGCAAATGCTGTCTTAGCGAACTTCGGCAGCGACAGCCGAGCTTTTCTTGATATTGTGTTCGGAATCAGCGCGCCGGAAGGGAGGCTACCGTATGATCTGCCGGGCTCCATGGTGGCGGTTGAAGCTCAGATGGAGGATGTGCCGTTTGACACGAGATCCCCGGTTTTCAAATTTGGCCATGGCTTGAGCTATGCAAGCCCCTGTGGGGACGGCGGGAGGCGTTAATCATTGGCATATGTGTGGACTGTTTTGACTCGGGCTATTCGATCAAGTCTGTATAGATATAGGCAGTATCTACGCATGTGCCATTTGCAATTATAATGTCCTCCAGGATTCTTGCTTTTACTTCCCTGACTGACATTCTTGTATATACATACAGTCTGCCTGATGAATAAAAGGGGATACAAAAAAAAAGATTGGCCCGAGCCGCGGATCGAACGCGGGACCTCTCGCATATATGCTAAGGGTGAACCCTAAGCGAGAATCATACTGTGATTTTATTAGTATATTTATGAAGATAGTTGGAGAGTAAAGGACTACTAACCCACTAGACCACCCGGGCAATTGATGGATACAGGGGTTCAGGTATGTCTGCAGAAGGGGAAGGACATTAAGCAATAACTTTCAGAGGTAGAACTCGAAACTTTTTACCTAATAGTACTTGCTTTTGAATTGTATATAGAGAGAGATTGTGAAGGACAAGATCTTTTTCTGTTAAGAAGAAGAAGGGTAGAATTCTTGTTTTTGTGGAAAATCTACTTGGCAAATAGTAGATAAAAAAGATATGGGTGGGGATTGCTCGTAGACCAGTTCTTGGGCCTCCAAAGAAGGGGTGGACAGGTACAGGGCTATCACGCAGTTGATGGATACACTAATATATCCCCACTGCTTCCGATAAGAATCCTTATCACAGGAGGTACACATGACCATGATCGCTGCCACTGCTCTTCCACCACAGCAGGTACCTGTAACAATCTTGCTGTATATAGATAATATTATAATACAAGAAAAAAAGTAAAGGCCCGGGCCGCGGTTTGAACGCGGGACCTCTCGCATTTTAGATAGAAATATCTCCCAAAGCGAGAATCATACTGGATTCTAATTAGTAACGATATTTATTGGGTAGCTGGAACAGACAGCACTAACCCACTAGACCACTCGGGCAATTGTTGATGCAGGTCCGTTTTTATTATGGCTGATAATGGTGTTACCATACTGATTTTCCGTGGATTTTAGTCTTTCTTCTGGCGGTTGAGCCGGATCACACTGACTCTGATTCAATTCATGATCGACTCATTTAGGCATTGGGCGAAGATGGCATTCTATATGCAAGGAGCAAGTAGGGTCACTGTTCGAGTCGAGAAACTCTGGAAAGCTCATTGTATCTATTGTCTAAACAAACACCCTTGGTTAAATAAACTTCTATCATACAGTAGATGCTGATGGACTTTATTCATATCTTGGCCAATTGCAGGATAGACCTGATAATTCCATATCATGGACTCATTTAGTCACATCCAGGATCCTGAAGTCCCTTGTCTGCTTGCGCGAATTTCAATTCCTTCAATTTTGCAATTCGAAATGCCATAGTCTCTTCGGCAAAAATGACACTACCATCTCGAGGGTAATTGCTCAAAAGGCATCCTTTTTTTTCAAACTGAGACCATAGGAGCGAGAGATTTGGCTGCCGAATGATTTGAAAATCTTCCACGGGTTTCCAGTACCCACTGCCGTTACACCCCTTCAAACAACGAAGATAGGGCACCAAAAGAGTTGGTTGGACTTTTATCGTCCATTTTGCCCGCACGGACTTTGTTTGTGGGCAAGAGGGACATTTGACTTCTACCTCTTCAGGAAGGCTTCCTCGTTCTGTCTCGGTCCGGAGGAGCCAAGTGCTCTTTTTTTGCTGCTTTCGAACGTGGGCTTCCTCAAGGGTTTTCTTCACCACTCTATTCACGACCGCTGCCGACCACTTGACCTGGTTAGAAAACGGTTTGAGGGAAGGGTATGAACAACCACAACCAGGATTTCCACAGCCGCCCTTAACTGCCCATGATACATAAAGGTCGGGTTTGTACATGGACCAGAACGGAAACGGATCATCTAGGGCTAGTTGGCCACAACCGCTGCATTTCCTGGAGAGGATGTCATAAGGGGCTTCACGAAGTACAAGCAACTCATCCATTCGAGGCAGCCTATCCCTGGATATCATCTTGCCATAAGCAAAAAGCACCGATATAGCCAGATCAACAATTCCCAACGCCTCTGGTGCATCAGTCCACCCCGGAATGAAATTGTGGAGCAAGTGATAGGCCCTTTGTAGATCTTGACGGGACTCTATGGGTTTTTCATTGATTTTAAGACCTGCCTGGTCGTGGATGAGTTTTATGGTCTCCTCTGGCAAATCTAGCCAGTCATTCAAGTCCTCCATGTCCTCCATTGCGGTTAAATAAGATTCGATGCTTTCGGCGGTTGATGTTTTCGACGTTGTCGGATATCCAAACCCTTCGTTTATGCTTCTAAACTGCCTCCAGAAAGTATGAATTATCTGGAGGCGGCGGCGGCGCTAATAAACATCAGCTATGTGAATTATTCAGATGGATGCCTCAATTATCGCTTGAATAATACCTGGGTAAAGTTTGTATCGTCAATTTCACTTGAGTCTCTGGCAACCTCCGACCCCATAATAGGTCCGTCCAAATTAACTTCACCCGGATCCAACTCATTCATGAGGGACGCAATTTCACAGAGGGCTTTTGGATCTCGGTTTCGTGGGCGACGGATTTGATGAGATTTCTCTTGTGATAGAACTGTAGAAGGGAAAGCGAGCTGTAGCTGTGCTGCTGCCTCACCCTTCCAGCCCTCTCGCTCCATAGTCACTTTATGGGACACTGCTAGATGCACAGGTAGTTCTGGACTTAACTCATAGAAATGGGGTCGAATCTGAATTCTACCTAGTTTGGCCGCGATCTCTAGAGCCAGATCTTGGGGCCTTCCTTGTTTGCGCCGTATATTTCTGGCGCGATCCTTATCACTTTGGATGTAGAAGAAATAGGAAGGGTGCTTCACGAACAGCACAAATCGCTTCAGCGATTTCCTGTTCGTGTTGAGCTCCAAGAACACTTCGACGCCACTATAGCGGCCCCAGAGCTTCAAAATCTCGAGGTTCTGTAACCAGCCAGCCTTCTTCGGCGTGCCCAACAGGCGCTTTCGAACAGCCGATCCCCAGCAAATTACCACTACCGCTTTCATATTATCCCATATGCCGCTCAAGAAGCTCTCATGGACTTGCCAGAGGTCCTCTGGATATGTCATCTCCACGTTAGCACTTACATCTCGTCGACCAACTTGGTCGACGAAAAATGCGTTATCGGGGTTGAAGCCGGCTCGCTCCAATTGAGCCATTGTCGCGTTGGATGTGTCAAAGGTCTCCCCAAAATTAGGATCTTTGACAGAGAAGGTTGGGTTAAACAAAACACAGGCCACCGAGGCATCTATCGAGCCACTTGGACGAACGAGGTACCCTTCAGGTCGGTTAACACCTCTAGCCCTCCACCAGGCGGTTTCTTCTTCCACTAGCCGCTGATGAGCAGAGGTAATGTCCCAAGGTGGTTTAGCAACTAGGTTTCGATTTATGTGAGCTCACCGCCCTAAAGGGTTTCAAGTTCGATGCTCACCTGAAGGAACCCCCTCGAAATTGCGTATTAGCGATATTGCGCGATCCACCGGCTCCAGGTCCTCAGGAAGCAAGAAGGCTCGAGGGTTTGAAACAAAAAGATCTCCAAATAGATGGAACGATTCCATCTGGGATGTATCCATGTCAACTTGGAAGTGGGTATGGGAAAGAGTAGAGAAGAAACTCTGAGGAAAAAAAAGGATAAGAAAAACACAGAAGACACTTTATGTCAAAGAGGCCCTATCTAGGAACCGTAGTTTAGGACGACGAGAAGGAGAGGGTAGCGCAGCTTTTATAGAATGGAGAGGTCTGGAGTATGAGGAACGAAGCGTTGAGTGTAACAGATCGGATTATGAGAAATTTTAAACATAGAGAAGAAAGAGAAAGAAAAGAACCCCCCGAAGTCTCGAGTGAAAAGAGATTCAAATAGGGTGTCTCAGTCCATGGAAGTAGATGGAACCCACAGCCCTGGGAAGATATATATCGAATTCACTGCCCAGAGGTTAGGCCTCCGGACCTGGCCACCTAGGGTCTATAAAAGCACGCTTCCTCACCTTTTTCTTCCTTCTTCCTAGTTAGTCTCGCCAAGTCAGGTCAAGATAGAATCAATGAGACGATTTTCCCTCCCCTTGACGCTTTGAGAATATATATTTTCAAACAGGTTTAGATCTATCTACTGTACTAATATATTTATACTCTAATTGTACTACGAGAGCCATAGATTAAGATTAGCCTATAGTATTCGCCTATGAAAGGGAGGGGACAAGGGAAGCCAATGGGAGGGCGTTCCATATCAGGAAGGAGGAAGTAACGGGAGTGGCGAATATTTCAGCTGCCAATAGAACTTTTTGAAACTCGTTCGAATCGCTTCGTTTTATTTAGTCTGTGTTGACGTTTGCTCCGATATATATTGAGATCGAATATATATTATATTCATCTATCCATATATACCCGATTCAAGTCCACCAAAAACGAAAAAAGACCCAGACAATAGATAATCCGTCGAAATGTATATATTCATGTTCGTCGCAGCGGCGCTACTGATCAATGTATACGCATCCACCTGTCGGTGCCGCTCCCACGAGCCCTGCTGGCCCACCGAAGCCGAATGGAACGCCTTCAACCACTCCATAAACGGTCACCTGCAACACGTCCGTCCCGTCGGCCACGTTTGTCACGGAGACGGCTATGACCCGGCCAGCTGCGAGTATGCAAAATCCCACACAAACAATACCCTCTGGCGCGTTTCAGAGCCAGGTAAACTATCCATCCTATCCTATACTATCCCACCTCTCGACCCAGGACTGATGATTGACCAACCATGGCTTAGGCGCGCTTATCCCCATCAACTGGGAGAGCGACCCATCCCAGAACGAGGAGTGCTGGGTCGTCGGCCCTCAAACCATCCCTTGTGGACAAGGGCGGATTCCCCCCTTTGCAGTGCTGGCGGAAACCGCGCAGGAGATCCAAGCCACCGTTCGCTTTGCCAGGGAGCGCAATGTCCGGGTTGTCCGAAATACCGGACATGATTCGAACGGGAAATCGAGCGGGGTGGATGCGCTGCAGATCAACATGAGTAAACTCAAGCAGATCCGTCATACGTCGGACTTCATCCCCACGGGAGGGGGGAGTGCCTCGCTGGGACAGGCGGTCACGCTGGGCGCCGGGGTGATGGGATTCGAGCTTCTGGATGCGGCTGCTGATGCCGGGTTCATTGCATTGGCGGGTCTGTGCCCGACGGTGGGTGTCGCAGGGGGCTTCATCCAAGGGGGTGGACATTCAGTCCTGGCTCCACTATATGGCGTCGCATCCGATAATGCGTTGGAGTTTGAGGTTGTGACCGCACAAGTAAGTTAGCCAACCCTTCCCCCCCATCCCCACAAGAAACCAAACGCAGTGACTTGATGCTTTCTTTCTAGGGTGACCTAGTCGTGGCCAACCAATTCCAGAACCCGGATCTCTACTGGGCATTTCGCGGCGGAGGCGGAGGCACATTTGGAGTCGCCGTGCACACCACCGTCCAAACCTTCCCCGATATTCCCGCCGTGAGGGTCTCACTCGATATCCAGGTCCCCTTAACCTCCGCGGAGCTGGCAGGCCAGCACGGCAACGCAGACATATGGCATATCATCGAAGACATCGTCGACTTGATTGCCACTCTCAACACCGGCACCAACTCCGCAGACCTCACAATAACGCCGACGCCGTCGACGGGCAACCAATCACAGATCACATTCACAACCTACATGACTGGTGCTGGTAGTGGTAACCCTATCGACATCCACGACGCCGACGCGCAATTCGCCCCCCTCCGCTCCAAGCTCGACGCCCGTCGCGGCGTCTCATATTCCTACTCTTCCACCCCTTACGCGTATTTATCCACCGCGGTAGCGGAACCCACCCCCTTCGATCGATGGGGCGTCGGCTTCGTCGAAGGGTCGGTGTTTCTATCCGACGAGTTCAGCATGTCGACCGCTGCCCCGCATAAGATCGCAAAGGTCCTCTCGCAGATTCAGTTCTGGCCGGGGAACAGGGCCGAGATCCTCATCGCCGGCGGAGGGCGGGTGAAAGCGAACAAGGCGGTGGTGGAGAGTGCGCTTCTTCCCGCGTGGAGAGACGCGTTGCTGATGATGACAGTGCGGCGGTACCTGGGACCGACGCCCTCGCCGGAGGCGCAGAGGGAGTTTCGGAGAGAAATGACCTCTGTGGTGATGCCGCTGATGCGATCGTTGGAGAGAGATTCGCTGCACATGGGGTCGTATCTGAATCTGGCGGATCCGGATGAGCCGCGGTGGAAGGAGGCGTTTTGGGGGCGCAATTATCCTCGGTTGTACCGGGTGAAGCAGACTTGGGATGCAGATGGGGTGTTTGTAGTTAGACATGGGGTTGGGAGTGAGGATTGGCATGATGAGGGGCTTTGTCGACGTGCGTAGAGGAAATCAATATTGTAAGGAAGTATGTGTTCATATTGGAAGTACATTGAAGTAGCGACATTTCCACCCGCGAAAGGGTGAAGAGGTCTTGATCTATGGCTGATGCCTAGATAATAGAGGGGAAAAAAAGAAAAAGAACCGCGAGGTTCTCTATATACACGTGTATATTTTGGAAGATATGCAGAGAAAAAACTCCATCATGACTCATATCATGGTCGTCGCAAGTAAATGTCCAGATTGGATGAAAGGCGAAAAATGTATAAAGAAGAGGAGAGATGAGGGTATCGATGGAATAAAAAAAGAAAGAAAGAGGGGCTGAGGAGATGAAGAGATCATGCATCGTATCCGACGCCCTCGTTTCGGCCGCGGACCAGAGCGCGAAGACACTGGCCTGTGCCTTCGAGATCACCCAGCAGACTGACATGGCCACGGTCACTTTTAACCAGCCCATCCTTGATGATACGGTAGCCTGGCGGCAACATCGCAGCCGAGGCCAAGCAGACACCATCGCCAGCGGCGAAGGCAAGGTCGTCGTAGCAGTCCTGGTGCTTGATCTGCTCGCGCGACCAAACACGCGCGCCGTAGACGGTAGGGACCGACTTGCCGTACAAGACCGCAAAGGGCGGATAGCGGTTGTTCGAATGATGGGCGGGATTGAAGGCGAGCTCCTGCTTGAAGCGGAGGACCTCGGCGAGGGTCCGCTCGAGGTACGTGAGCGCAGTGGCGCGGGGGATCGTGACGGTGTTGGTGGCCTTGACGTTGGCTGAGCCCCGCAGGTTAGAGGCCGGACCCACGAGCCCATCAGCGTTTGGTGCGAGAGCGCTCGCCTTACCGGCTATATCGGATGCCAGGCCGGAATGGGTGTTGGATCGAGAGTGGCCATGGCCGTTCACACTCGGGTGGTGTGGAGCGTGTCCATCGTCGGTGATGTCTTCGGAGGAAAGGTTTTCTTTGCTGCCTAGGACGGCAGAAAAGCGTTTACCGAGCAGTGGAATATTGTCCTTAAAACCTGTTCCTCGATGGGAGATGGGTGGTAAGGCCTGGCTGACACATGGCGACAGGCGGTTTTCATCCCAGGCCTGTGCGGAGAAGAAATTCACCCGATATTCCTCTTTGGTGCGCTTGTCAAAGAAGCAATGCCCATCCTCCGGCAGCAGGGCAAAGCTGGTTCGGAAGGTGAAGTTCACTTGCGCGGTGAGTACGCGAGAGCTGAGAAGCACATCGTCGCCGTTGCGGAGAGGCCCCAAGATATTAACGCAGTGTTGTGGGACACCGGCATACAGGACACCGGCAAAGAGCTCCGGTCGTTGGTTGACGGCATGCCGTGCAATCAGGCCTCCTAAACTATGGGCGACGACATATGCCCCACGCTTCTCTCGAGGGACATCTGGAGCATTGCAAGGCAGGCCTTCCAGAAACTTGATCAACTTTTTCGACAGGAGATGCGGGCTAAGGCGCCAATCGTAGCCGTAATTATGCATGCGAAGATCGCCATTCACGGAATTGTCACACTTCTGCAAGCGCTTCATCAACCGACGACAAACATCGACGGGACCTACGTGGGATAAGACCCCAGAGGGTATGATGGTCTCCTCCATGCGTTCCTCGTCCTCCGGATTCAATCCTACTTCAAGGTCCACCTTGCGGAGATTCAGGCCAACCTTCATTGGAACCCATAGCTGGCGATGTGGAGGTTTCGCCGACCGCAAAATCGATCCTCGGTAACCCCCCATGACGACTACGTCGCCAGTTAGCTCAGACATGGCCTCGGAAAGGATAGGGTGTAGACTGTTGGAATTAGTTCGTGAAACACGAGCACGAGGCTGCGGTGGTTGGTCGCTAGTGGATTCCCGAGGAGCGGATGGCACGTTATCGGAAGAATTGTTTCCTTTGTCGTTCATAAAGGGCTTATAGCCCCAGTCGCCGCGCAAGTCCTGCAGATGCAAAGTGGGCATACTGAGAAGGCTCCGGCTTGAGTCTTGGAGACTGTCCTTGATGGCCTTAAACCGACTGTTGACCTGCGAATGGATATTCTCGTACAAAGGCCGTTGTTCCAGGGATGATGCGGTTGAAGAAGCTCGCAGATACAAGGAATGGTCAGAGGAAGACCGTCGAAGCATCGGCGGAGCGCCTGCACTCGGCCTGCGTGAGTATGAGTGTTTCGCTGAGCGCTGATTTGCCAGGGGTTTCAGGTCCGATATTGGCTCGTCCACGAGGTCGGCCTTACTCGCATTGGAATCGGTGAACGATCTGCATCGTGACCGCGCACGGGAAAGTTCGTCCAGGTCCAGCGTCGACTTTGACGGAGACGGTTTCAATGTTTGGCTACGAGAGCGCTTCTCGGAGGAGCCGGAACGAAACGAAAGCGACGAGCGTTTCGTCAATGCTCCCAGGTCCGGGAGGAACTTCTTCATCGTGTCGCCCGACCACGCCCGTGGCCGCAGCGGTAGGCTGTTCTTCAAGATCGACCGGGTAAAACTAGATCGGCTTCCACTATCCTTCGAGATTTCATCGCGACGGGAATCCGGCCGGTCCGAAGCCGATGCATCATCGACACTTTGCTGGGTGGTTTCTGGCAGCGATTCTGGCTCTTCTGATATCTCGGAGACAAAAAGACCATCCGACCTGACCGTATCTGGCACTGTTGTTGAAAAGTAACCACCGTTGCGTTCCATAATACGGTTTTTTTCTTCCGCCGGTGTCAACCGAGCCTTCATGCGACTCTGCGCGCGACCCATACTGAAACCGATTACCTCTCCTGCTTCATCCTCTTGGGCGGCATCTGCCGGGTAGATTGTTTGTTCCTCGCTGTCGGAGCTAGAGCCCATTACGGCATTCGGCCGGCCGTCTGGACCTGACGAAGGTTCTACGAGGGCATTGGCCGGATCATGGCCTTCGCCCGATGTTGAAAGGACGGCCATGGTGGGTGGCGTGGGTGGTGATACGGGGAAAGAAATCGGGCCACAGCATGTAGGGGGAGTAATTGAACTGGGGGAGATGATGAATCAGGATAACAATGCTAATAAGAATTAATCAGTACAAGTAATCACATGTGACATGGACCGTTACTGGAGTGGACTGGAGCAGCACTAACGACTAGAATGTCTGAGATGGAGCCGGAATGACGATGATGATGGGTCGTCGTATTCGTACTGACAGCATCAAGTATGAGTCCAGTTGGTGCCATTTACCGCAACCAGAGTATATAGATTGACGATTGATTATAGGTTTCCCTCCCCCCTCTTTCAATTTTTGCTTCTCTAGGAGTAGTTTGAAAAGGAGAAATTGTCAAGAATTTGCATCATCGTCTTTGTTTGGAGTCGGTGGCTGCGGGTAAAAAAAAAAAAAAAAAAAAAAAAAAGGTTCCACTGCACAGCCTCCGGCTACGCCGGAACAAGCTTCTCAAGGGACATTGTGGTTATGACCGAGACTCGCAAAACCTAGTCTGGAAGGGAGTTGATTGATCCATGGTTGCATCTCTTCGGAGGGTATTTAACTCGAGAAGGTCCGTCTGGTGGTGGATAATAAATCCATGTCGCTGGAGATGTGCAGCCAACGCGCGCACAACATGCGCATAATGATGAATGGAGGATGATTAGTAACGGGCTGGCGTCGATTGATGGAACGTGGGGACTGCCACTAGTTCGATTGATCCATTACAAGTCGGTCATAATTATTATTGTTTTGAGGGGGGTGGAAATACTTGGAATATTGGTGAGAGGAGAGGAGATGCGAGGAGAAAGAGTACGAATGAGGTGAGGAAAGCCATCCCGATGAGTAAGAAGTTATACTTCTAGTCCAACTAACTAACAATAATAATAGTTCCCACTACAATAGTTCATGATTTATTATAACCCGCTAGATGTTATTGTTTATTTTCACTTAATTTACATCATAACTACCAAGGTATTCAAGCAATTATAATAATGATTATCGTCGCACCTGCATATCATCGTGATTCCGTTCTGCCATCAATTCCCCTCCCCATATCTCAACGATGGTGATGAGCCCGTTGAAACTCGCCCGAGGCAATTTCTTCTTCACCTCGTCGAGCAATAGCTGCATTCTTTGCGGCTCCTTCCTCGTCTCCAAAAGTCTTATCGAATGCTGCATTGAGGTTCCCACGCAACGACTCCCCGGTTCCCTAAAGAAATTTAGCATTACTATTGTCGATCATTTAAAAAAAAAAAGAAGCATAAGCCACTAAGTGTAGGTCTTACATGGATTCCCGCAATCACAGACTTAATTCCATGACCAATACCTTCGCCTTTAGTAGCCGGGTGAGAACCTATTGTTGAGTTGGATGGCTGTGTCTCTTGGTACTGTACGCCGGACGACGCATAACCCGACCCTGCATTCTCGGTCCCTGATCCATCAAACTGATTTTGAGCTTGGGCATTGTATCTGCCCGTGGCTCCGGCATGGTGGTATTCCCCGTAGCTTGGTTGGTTTGGGGTATCGGTATACGTTTGCCTGGCTCCTGAGTCGGAGTCCAGCTTGTTGGCAGTGTCTGATAGATGTGGGCCTGCAGTATTGAAGGCCGGTCCGGTTTGGGCATCGCCAGTGCTGTTCATGCCTCCCATTTGGGTGCCAATGGGAGCGGAGGCGTTGGGATGCTGCGTAGCATCTCCGAAGGTGGAGGCGTAGTAGGGGGGCTGTGTGCTGCTCATCGTGGGTGTTCTTGATATGAATGCGTATGATATCAACAATAATAATAATAATTGTGCCTTGGAAGTTCTTGATTATGATGTGGTCTTCGTCTTTATAGTCTTGGGTTAAGGTTGGCGATGGCTACATCATTGCGGTGGCAACTATGACGTCAAGCTGAATTCAAGGTCGATCTGCTCTGCAAGAGAAAACCATAAATGAAGTGGGCTAAATCGAAGCCGACATCATACCCTCAACATGGGAAGCTAAGCCAGCCAAGATTCTATTGAGATAGGCCCTAACTTGGTGTAGGAGCGACTAGTTTTTTAGGGTTCTTTTTATTTTTGGCTCGGGTTGCTCCTGTACCCAATACTTTGAGGATCTGATTCCATTGACCTATCCGATTCCTACAGGATAGTCTCGTTAGTGCCGTTTAGAGGACTAATGAATTACTGACCTCTTCTTCTTCTAGCTGACCTACCAAGACTACACCTAGAACACGACGTCAAACGCCAGGAAATCAAATACGCCTGTAAATAACTGATCTATGTCATCTCTAGTTCACTGGACGGTATTCTCCCAAAATTGTAAAACAATGCCATCTATTGGTTCTTCTGTCCACTCTGCCCCAGGCAATTGGTAGCCAAAAAAGAAATAGGTCTCCAGGATACGAATGATTAAATAAAAATGAAAGGGTAAGAAAACAAGGTGCACGCCTTATCCAACAAAACACAAACCAGAAAGTCGTCACAGAAAGGGGAGGGAGGGGATACTCCTATCTAACCCGTTCTTGAGTTGGCGATGTTCAAGACAAGGATATCGGTGGCGCCGACTCTGGTCAGTTCGTCCATCACCGTCGCGATCTTCTTCTTCTCCACCATCGAGCTGACAGCGACCCAGTTTACTTCCTCCAGAGCCGTCACAGTAGGGGCACGCTTGCCCGGTGTGATTTTGCAAGCGGTCGATAACTCGGTACGGGGAATGTTGTACTGGCAAAGCACAAATCTTTGGGCCGCTGAGTAGGGGGAGGGGATGTCAGCTGGTTCGGCCGAAACCTGGGAGTCACAACGCAACGGAGGAGACGTACTGATAACACCGCGGATACGAGAGCTGATCAGGTCCACAAGAGGGTGCTTGGTTTTTCTGGATTTGACCAGAACGGAACTACTTTCCACAACGGTATCGATGGCCTTGAGGCCGGCGGCCTTCATGGTCTCGCCCGACTCTGAAATCGAAGACGAAGTTAGCTACCATCATATCCCGGATAATACTTAACGATCCATATACGCACCGACGAGGTCAACAATGCCATCGGCAACTCCAAGAGCACAGGCGGCTTCGACACTACCACCGACGTATTTGATCTTAGTTTGAATATCAAACCCGCCAGTCGCACGCGCCAGCTTGCTAGGATTTCCGTTGCTTTCGAGGCCAGCGAAGAAGGCCTCTGTGAGGCCGGTGAAGCTGGTAACGACATTCTTTCCGATGAGCTGTTTTGCCTCGATGTAATTACCCTTTTCGGGCACCTGAACCTGCAGCTTGCAGCCACCAAAGCCGAGATCCATGATTTCCTCGACGTTAGACACCTCGGCGCTAGAGACCTGCGAATCGTGCTCGGCAATCACATCGCGGCCAGTGATACCAAGGTCAACGCGACCCTCTCCAACGAAGGTGGGGATGTCGGCAGCGGGGAGGAAGATCAGGGCGATGGGGAGATTCTTGACCAGAGCGATGTCCAGGCGGGTCTCGCGGCGGAACTGGATGTCGGCGCCGGAAAGGAGGTCCAAGGTAGCCTGTTGAAGACGACCCTCTATATATTATATGTTAATTTATGGTAATCTTCTGCGATTGCAAGTTGTCACTAGATTAAGGAGGGTGGTCGCAAGTTGAGTGACTCATATTGGGGAGGCGGGGTTATGGAGGGGCTACTTGCTCTTAGGGACAGCGAAGAGAAGTCTTCCTTCGAGGCTAAAATAGACAGTTAGTAATGAAGGAGTTCACCAAAGCAATTGGGTCTTGAGTGAGTCTATATGTGAATAACAAGGTCATTGACTCACTGGTTGACGAGATCCATTGTAATTGACGATTGATGCGCGGGGTAGAAGTTAGTTGCGAAAGAGGGAGTGGAAAGAAAAGAAAAGGCCGAGAAGGGATAATTTATAGAAGAAAATAAGAGGAGGGCGAATTGAATTGGACTGCGTGCCGAGCGCGGTGGTCAGGAGACGCCAATGGAGGACGAGGGAGGCAAGATTAGGTACTTGGGAGGAGTCTGAATCGTAACGTGGTGAATAATGTTGAATAATTGGATAGAGAGAATGGATGCCAGTTCCGTCAGGCACCAAGAATGGCAGCCTGAAACTTGACAAACGGCGGCAATTGTTTCTGCCTCAGGCGCCCGACAAGCCCTGAGCCCTCGCGTAACCGGACTTTCCCCAAAAGAGAAACCCGCAACCCACACAAGCCGCAAATCCTCGATTTCCACAACTTGAACCTCCTCCTCGCCATCTACACCTCCGTCCCGTCAACCCCCGCTGTCGTCAAGCCCAACATTCAAGATGGATGCCAGCAAGCAGCCCGCTAAGCTCGTCAAGGTCACCCGTGTCCTCGGCCGTACCGGTACGTTTCTGCAATTCGAGCCAGTTGGGGGAGTCAAAATGCGACATTCGGAACGAATACTAATGATATTTCTATCTCTATACAGGCTCCCGTGGTGGTGTCACCCAGGTCCGCGTCGAGTTCATGGACGATACCTCCCGTTCCATCATCCGTAACGTCAAGGGCCCAGGTATGCGATTTTCCGTTCACGATCAATCTTTTTGAAATATATATCTCCAAAACTCCCACCCGCAACCGATTCCCAACAAGACAAGGATTTTTTTTTCAACGCAAAGGGCCGAATCCGACGGACGAGAAAAAGAGAATAAGGAAAAGAACAGGATTTACATCGATCTACGATTCGGACCTTGAAAATTGAATGAATATATATGTCTTGAGCCGGAAGTCGGGAACGAAGGAGATTGGAGGAGAAATCACCCTTTTGTTGATTGCATTGGCTAATCAATTCTCGTCGCACTCTACAGTCCGCGTTGACGACATCCTCTGCCTTCTCGAATCCGAACGCGAGGCCCGCCGTCTCCGATAAATTTTCTTTTACCTCCACGTTCGATCTTAGCTTTTTCCCTCTCGAGGCTATGTACGTTTGCTTGCGTTGGAAATGATTCTGGAAGGTCGGGAAGGCAAAAAAAAATGTTATGGGCTGATGCGGCATGCTGGTTGTGACTGTTTTTCTTTCTTCTTTCTTTGGATCATTCCCATCTGTGTCGAACCTACCGGCGAATAGAGAGAGAAAGTGAAAGAAAGATCAACCTGAAATGAAACGAGAAAAAAAATTGAAATTAACGGGTCCGAGTGAATTTCGTGTTGTTACCATCCATCCAACTTGTCTGGCATACGTGGGTTCGGGAAAAGTACCTCATAATGATGGTTGTTTTGGATTCTACGCTCGGGCTAGGGAGATACTCTTACTTCGTGGTTTCGGCGCTTTCTCGTGGAATGAAGGTGGTCCTTACGGAAGTCCAACAATAGACGATATCCTTAATCATGACACATTCCCCACGTTTACTTCAACATGTGGATCATTACCATGACTCCGCAATACCTTGCTTTCTTCCCACGTCAAGCAAGATATGCGAAGTGGCAGTAAGACTATTAATAAATACGACATAAATAAAAGCTGCCGGGCGGGGGAGGGAACACTAATCTTTTGAACAAGAGGCAGATGAGTAGAACTGTAGTATTTTGGGTAAAGAGTAAAGAAATTATACCGACGGCGCGGTTCAAACTATCAAGGATTAGTTTCATAAATCAAAAATGTGAGTGGTGGCTAAAGCCTTCCCTTTATTTTGACTAGAATGCTTCGGTGGATGTTGGTGAAGGTGGGGGGGAGCTTAAATAAAGTCGGTTTTTTATTTCTCGATCTCCTAAAATACGGGGATAGAAGAAGGAATCGACACGCTAGCTGCCTATTCCATAGATAACAGATAAGATAGAGAGAGACTAAAACACGACTCAATATTTCTCATACTATTATGCTGTAAAACCTACAGCAGGGTCCAAAAGTCTGTTTACACTCCCGATTTGACCACCATTTTCAAAAGGTAATTAATTATTCAACCACTTTATTGCTTAGAGACTTGTTTTTTCAATACAGTTTCTAAATACTAGTATTGAGTATATCATCCCCTAACTCTATATACTGTCGTTGGCCTTCGAGGCGTAGATTTAATCAAGCTGTCAATTGTACTCTGGGGTATAGCCTCCCACGTCTCAATGATTGCGTGCTTAAATCTAGTCCAATGCCCATGAGATCTTCCATGTTGAAGGAGATTTGGATGAAGCTTCAAAAGCTCTCTCTTTAATTGATTCCACATGTGTTCAATCGGGTTGAGATCAGGAGAATGAGAAGGCCATGTATAAATCTTTGGCTTTGTAGGTCTACCACTTCTGGAGCGAGAATGTGGTAAGCTCTGAATAGCGTTCTTTGGTCTTGTAGATTGTAGGTCTCGAGACGTTGAATTCGCATGCTAGTTTTGTTGGCGATATTCCAATTTCTAAACCGTAGACGATGGCTGCACGCTGCTCAGTTGAAAGCTCTTGATGCGATCTTCGATTTCGACTAATTTCTGTTGTGAGAGACCCCATTATGATGGAGTGGGAGATGGTTGAAGAAAGTGAGATATTTTGACGCGTCGTGGGAACGGGCTAGTGTAAACGCACTTTTATACCCCCATGTATTTACAAGGAACTACATGATATAAGAATGAAAATGCGTCATGTTTTGATCTGGTGCTAACAAACTTCTCTTCTCCTATGATATACAAAATCCCTTGTATTAGGTAGCTCGAAATTTTATTTGATCATCATTATGTTCTAAAAAAGGAAGGAAGTACTCCAGGATAAAGTACATACAGATATATTAATCCATTATCTTGCAGTGATCAACGAGTAGTAAAATCCGATTCCTTTTTTAAAGAAGAGAATCTAAAATTTAGAGTAAAAAAATTATCTGTTGCGTCTGTCTGTCAGAGAGACCGGCAAAAAAGTTCAAAAAGTAAGGCCCGAACCGCGATTTGAACGCGGGACCTCTCGCAAATTAGGTTGTATAGCCCACTATCAGAAGATTAGTACAAGTGTAAACAGTATTAGACCGAATCGGGTATACGAACAAGCGAGAATCATACGACTAGACCATCCGGGCTGTTGTTGTTACTAATGAAGTTTTATTGTATCATAACATGAAGGTGGCCGTCACAAAAATCCAACAATAGTAAACTGGATGTAAATAGTCCATGTAAAATCCCGGCCATTCCCAGAGACGAGTCGTACAAGATGAATACTCGATTATCTGCTCTTGCAGCTAAAGGTTGGTTATACATCCTGGCGTCGCTGCTCCCCACTGTCCCACAGCTGGTTCTTGACTTCCTGCACTCCCTCTTCACCTGTCAACTCAGGATATAAACGAAGCACAGTATCTAACTGTGACCTTGCAGCCCGAATGTTCTCTTCTGTCCATGAACAATACACCTGTTAAAATAGTAGTACCATACAGAAAACCAGAAATTGGGACATTTTTCTTACCCCGTTAGGCGGAATTCGTCATTTTTTATAATATTATGCGCGTTCAGATCTCCATGGGTAAAGCTAGCGTATTTATCATAACCAGCGGCATAAGGTGGGATCATAGACCGCATGATCAGATAATCAATCGCATTACCCCATTGAGCAGTGCCTCTAAGGGTTCGCTGAAGTCCGCGATCTAGGCTTTCCCCCTTCGCTAGAAAATGCCCAACCTTTTTCCAGGAAACTCTATAAGCAATGGCTAAGACGATATGTTCATAGTATTTGTTCATTGTATAAACCCGAAAAGGAAAATGGTTGGTTCCACCACGCTGGAAATTATAACTCCTCCGCATTACTGATGAGTCGGTCAATAATATCTTGGTCTCCCTTCTTAGAGCTAGACATGATCGTTCCAGCCGCAGACATCAGCCCGGCAACCTTCCGAGCCCGAATCCTCTGTTCAAGCTCTGCACTCTTTTGTTTGGCCACGTCTATCAAAGACGCGGGTAAGGTCGCTAAGCGAGCGACGTTGAGGCCATAACTGCGATGGGCGACACCCTCCCCGACCTCGTAGAGGAATGTGATGTCTTCCTCCTGGTCTGGTCCAGACTCGGTGAAGCGCATGTGGACGTTTCGAAACTCGTGGTTCGGAAATGAGTGAACCATCGAGGCAAGTTGCTGATAATGAGTGATAAAAAGAGTCAGGCTCCTTAACGAGCGGACCATATAATCGAGGACCGCCTGAGCAATCGCGACTCCATCATGAGTGGATGTACCGCGTCCTAGTTCATCTAGAATGACGAGCGAGCGAGGTGTCGCCTGTTTTAGGATGTCGGCCGTCTCAGACAGTTCGACCATGAATGTCGACTCGCCAGCTAGCATATTGTCAAAGGCACCCATTCGCGTAAAAACCGCATCCAGCATACCTAGCTTCGCGGACTGGGCAGGGACATACGAGCCAACCTGGCCCATGATAGCAATGAGAGCTATCTGCCTCACGTAGCTAGACTTACCACCCATATTCGGTCCAGTGACGAGCAGAGCACGGGTTTCTTCGCTGTCCAAGTCGATGTCGTTAGGCACGTAACTATCAAGCAAAAGCTGCTCGACCATTGGATGGCGTCCTTTCTCCACATGGATACATGTATGGTCTGCATATTCAGGCTTAACATAGCCTGGCTGGGTCGCGATGGCGGCCAGCGAAAGTAAGCAATCGAGGGTGGCAAGCGATTGCACACAGTCGCGGAAAGGCTGGTAGCTAAGTGCAATTTCAGCCAGAAGTGCCGCAAATGCCTGGTCACAAGCGGCAGCTAAAGCTTCTTTGTGCTGGTCTCGTTGGCGTAGTAGCTTGGTTACCTCTGGTGGATGGAATCTCGATAGCTTCTTTGTGCCGCTGATTTTGTGCCATGATGCGGGCACCTTTTTCAAGGACGACGAACTGTTCTCGACCTCGATAAGATAATCAATACCGGAAACCGTAGCATATTGAACTTTCTTTTTTCCGAGGATCTCGCCGGCGACAGACTGATATTCCCGGAGATCATGCTCCACACTCCCAATGCCTAGCTTGTGCTCAGTAATCTCTTCCGTCTCCTCTGCGTCCCGAAAGAACTCATATTTATCATCACTCCTTGCCGCGTGTAAATTGATTTTATCAAGAGAGGACACAACCTTTTCAAGTATTGTGGGGAGGGAGGCAATTGCTTCGCCAAGTATAGGGGTTGTGAAGCCGGAATCTGCTGGAGATTTCACGTCGGCGAACTCCTGTGCGATCATCTGCAATGTCTGTAGACCCGTGAGAAGCTCCGGCCGAGTACACTGTGAGGAACGTTAGCAAAAGAGTTTGTCGCCACAAGCTGAGGAATTTGATCTTCCTACCCTCCCATAATAGATGCGGATCAGGATCTTTTCCAGGTCACATCTCGCTTTCGCAAGCACACCCTTCACCCGCTCGACCATAACGGCCCTCCCTGTCCCCTTTAGCTCTTCAATCGCGTTTACTCTCTCTTCCAACTTTGACTTGTCTAGCAGAGGACGTCCAACCCACTTCCGCAGCAACCGCTGGCCAAATCGTGTCTGGGTCCGATCCAATGTCCAGAAAAGGCTACCTCGAGTTGAGTGGTCTGTCTGGTTCTGGTAAATTTCAAGGCTCATCAAGGTGTTTCCGTTCAAAAGCATGTGAGACCGCGATGAAAAGTGTTGAAAATACTTTGTAAGTTCAAATACATATTCCAGGCCATATTCGGTCATGTGTTTTATCATTGCAGAGAGGCAAATCGAGACCTGTTCGGGCAGATTCAATACTTTCTGAAGAAGATCACTTGCTTGGGCATCATCAGTAGTATCGTTCGCCTTCATTCGTCCGGCATAAAAGCTCGAGACATGACTATGTGCTTCGGCTGCGGCAGTCTTTGACTTGTTGGCTCTCTCCACACGAACCTTGTCACCGAAGACATTCATCTTACTGCCGGCAAGATGCTGGACGAGTTTTTCCGACGCCTTTGACATATCTCCAACAATCAGGAGTTCGCAAGGCGCAAGATGCAACAATCTTGTTTCGATTTCACTCCTCATAAAGCCGTCTTCAAAGTCATCAAATACGATGTCCCCCGTGGCTGGCTGTACGGCCACGATGCCAACGTGTACCTTCTCGTCATTGCCCCCACTCTTTGCGCTCGACTCCGTAATGCAAAGCATATAACCCGTTGCCGCAGTGTTGGCTCCCGCCATAGCTGTCGGGGGCCCTTGTAGGCCTTCCATGTCATCAATGTAGGTTCCCTTGGTGTATACATTGGTGAGTTTACGGACAAATGGCGCGTTGCGGTTATCTCCGGCAGCCTTCAGCGCAGCTGTCTCTATTTGCTTTACTACACCAACCTTATGTCCTGCCGTAATGAGACGCTTCACATGAACATGTAGTTTGTGCACGGGAATGCTAGCAGATGCAAACCTGTCAAGATGAGCTTCTGAGGGGTCTAGAGAACAGTCAGCGCGTTCTATCGGATGGACACAAAACTGGACGTACGTTCATCAAATCGGAATTTTCCTGGAATGCACACGATGCTCAACTCCTTCGCCGCAACTCTCGCATCCTCGCCGAAGAATCGGAACTTGTAGCCAACTTGTACAGCCAAAACCATATCCATATGTTTGCGTTTCATCTCAATGATCTGCTTTTCCATGGGAGTAAGTTTTCCTCCGCCTTTCTTCGCCGTGGCCTTCCCCTTTGTTGGAGGTGCAGGAGCCGCTTCCTCCTCGTCCTCTACATCCGCACCATCCTCCAATGTAGGGTCCGACTCATCAGCGACATTTTTATTGATACCTATCAGGCAATCTGATCCACCTAGTCGCCGCACAAACTGTTTATGAAGTTTCTCGCGCTCTTTTCGTCGCTCCTTATCCTCTCCCTCGCCCATCCCAGGCGATTCTTCCGTTCCAGCACCGGCAGAAGAGCTTACAAACTTGGAAAGCTCTGTGCGCTGGCTACTTTTCGGAGCTGCTGGCTGCTCCGGGCCAGGTGAAGGCGCTGTGTCGAAGCTTTGCGCTGTATCCGGGAGCTGGCGTCCATTGATCCTAGCGCGTTTCGGAGCGGGTGGCACAATATCATCGTCCTCCTCTATCGTGTCGTCTGCCATTTTGGGCTCTCTGTTTTCGATGCCCACGTCTTCCACGCCGTCGCTCCCCACCCGTTGTGCTTCGACATTATGGGAGGGTTCTCGTTTTGTTGATTGGGGCTTCTTAGTAAAGAAACTTGAGATGGTTTGTTGCTTCCGTTTCAGATTCTGTGATGAAGGAGGTGATGATTGAGAGGAGGATAAAGGCATTGTTTATTTCCGGTATCTTCTTTTGAAGCCGGACATGAAAGGAGTGGCACAGCTGGTCAATCACCCAAGAAAGAACGGTGGCGATGGTTCTATTCCGCTGGTTTCAGAGCGAACCTGCAGGCTACCCAGGATGGTAGTAGTTATCGATACGAACAGATTTATCTTCTCCAAGCTAGAGGTAGTCTCACATTGACTTGTTCGTTAAGGAGTGAAGCTGGAAATTTCTCGGAGAATTGAAGACCAGTCAGTTCCGCACCCTCGGAGCTTGACGCGTTAAACGGCACGCGCATTCGTTAATTGAGTTGGACGTGTTCGATGGCTTATCTAATCACCCCGGAAGTCCTCTTCGGGAAACCCGATGGTCGGCCTCATATCATGTTCCAAGTAGTAGGAGGTACCAGTTAGATACATGTAAACGTGAAGGAAACTTGCCTGTGTCATATTCATACAAAAAATCTGCGTAATAGATCTAGATAGATACATATTGAAGGACAATGATGACCCGATGATTCGTGATGTTCACCGTACACTATGATTCATTGAAGTACTACAATCAAGCCACAGCCAAGTTCGAGTCCAATTTGACTTGTACAAAGAGAAAGGTAAAAGAATGCACTTTCCATTTCATTTTTTAAAACTAATATACAAACGAAGCAGATTTACTAACTTCCGGTAGTTGAAGCCTCTTGTGATCGAATCCCATAAGAGTTACTCATATCGATGCAACAAGAAGTGCTGTTATATAAAAACTCCACCCGGCAAGTGCTTGAAAAAACGCGAACCTGAAAGATAAGGGCAACTTCGCATAGAGAAGATTAGACCATACAACCACACACACAACCACCAACAAAAATAATAATAAAAAGAATGAAGAAGTTATTGCAAGAGCTAACACGAACTTCCATCCAAGTAAAGCCGCTCAAAACCATCATCTTCAAGATCCGAAATTGTAGCGTTAGGAGAGGTGGCTTTGGCCGCAATATCGGAAGCAAGAAAGTTATTAGTTTCAGTAGTGTATATAGCATGTTCTTCAAACACAAGCTTCGCCGATGAGCCGACCAGAGGATTATAGGAAAAGCCGATAGGATCTTTGTCATTCTCAAAGGGGTACGAGCAATGAGGAGGATAAACGGTCTCAGTGGTTATATTCCGCCTAGGGGTAGGTGACTGCCAACCAATAAGTGGGTCAATTCGACCATGATGATTGAGAAGCGGCTCAATATTCTCTTTGTCAGTAGAAAAGCGAGCAGACGACCCGCAATTGCCAACATGCAGAAATGGTAGTATATCACTGGATGTCGCTTCGTACCGAAGGTAATGCAGGTCAGTGGCAGCCGATGCACCGGTCATCGGCTGCGAATGGTCTACCGTGCTCGTATGGAGCCCCTCACGGTAAACGTATAGACCACTTCTGGGAAGTCCCGAATCATGTTCTAGGTATGTTAGTTCGAAGTCGGTCGAATCATCTTCACGAGATGGAACATTGGTAGGGTAGACTGGCACTTGATTCAGTGAGGTTTGCATAAAAGATAGTCCGCTTTGGTTCACACGTGCTTCTACTTTGTTCGAGGTATATTTGGGGTTCTTCCGGATTTTCTTCCTGTCCTGTCCACATTGGATGTTGGAGTCAGCCTGTGCCAGGGCGCGTTTTGCTCGTCGTCGTGGAATAGGTGTTTCCCCTTTCAGCGGGCTACTGTCTTCCACGTTGCCAGAGATCACACGCTGCTTGCGCAATGCACCTGTTGGCGAGAAAACAAGCTCGGTAGGTTCCACGCACAAAGAAGTCCTTTCCATTTTCTTTAGAAGGCTCTCGTCTTTCTTTTGATTGCGTTTACGCTTCATTTGTTCGGTGGCAGAGTCAAAGATGTCCATCCCAGGCCATAGGACACCTTTCAATCTTGATATCTCGTCGGTCCTGTCTTTATCCGTACCTTCGATAAAAGGATCGTAGGTCAACTGTTTGGCCAAATACTGAGAGGACGGCACAGCATCTTCCATCATCTTTCTGGGCAACAACAAACCCCTCTCTTCTTCAGAATCGAAGCGGGTTTCCTGTTTGTATCCAGTTGAAAGGCGGGTTTCCAAGTAAGGATCTGCCAGTCGTGGGTCAACATAATTGGGAAGAGCCATGGAAGGGCATGTAGTTCTTTTAGTGGGGTGAGGCTTCTTCTTGCGAGCATCCTTTGAGGACAGCCGATCTGCGAGTAACTTGGCGAGGTTATTGACCCTATACCATGTATCGTATCCGTCAAGTAAAGCACCGATATCAGGCTCTTGGTGACTCCGCACTTGAAGTTTGAAGTAATGAGAGAGATGGGCTTTGGAAGACACGTGGGTGAGTAGGTGGGATACATCGCTGAATCTGGGACCTCTGGGGCAGATGTTGCACAAAAGCGCTGCAGCATCCATCTTGGGCGGCGATCAGTGGAAACCGACAGAAAAGAAGAACCTGGAAGTAGGGTCACATGAAGGAGGAACGGAGGAAGGCCGTGAGGGATAACGAATCTGAGCAGGCGTGAGTCGAAAGACTGACTGCCCGATGATGGCGACGGACTTCCATAAGAGAAGGACGACGAGACGCGAATAAACAGGACCTTGAGCAGATTAGGAACGAACCTCACCGGGGCAGGAGCTCCCTGCGACTGCTCGGGAAGGCTCAATTCTTTCACTGTTTGGGGCAGGCACGAAGAGACCAGACACTACGGCTTGACTGGAAGTAGAGGGTACTGGAATATAAGTGAAGCAGGCAGAACAACATCAAGTATAGAGGACTGGCATAGATAAGAAGCTTTATCAATACCGTATACAAAATGAAATATACCTAATAAGAATCCATTGTTTTTGTCACGTCCAGCCACCGTGGGATCTATAGATGCTACTAGAGTGTGCCATTGCGTCTTAACAACCAATATCAGGTAATCGTGAGATGATATGAAGCGGAATAAGTCGCAATGCCAGTGTTTCTTCTCCTGCCTTGTACCCCATTATCCACGGATATAAGAATGATGGGTTATTAGATTGCAGGAGGCGTAAGTCTACGATGAGAGAGAACATTGGGAACAAGCTTAGTCAATGTGATGGATGACCGCTATTTGGACAAGTATTTCGTTGTTACAGTTTTAGGCATACAACTAGCATGGATCGTTAGCATTCAGGGTGATGTATTGTCGGACTAGGATACTTACTAGACAGGATCCACCTCCTTGATGCTGCCATGATTCAGAAGGCTAAGTCCGGCAATCGCGAAGTGAGTGTGGAAGACATCGACCATGTTACCAGGCCGGTCTCCAAATCCACCAGCTTCGGGGTCCTACAGTCCATGATGTTAGCCTTGGGAAGACCATATGGCGTCTGGCGAAGTACCACGAAATACTCACCTGACAGCGTAGAATATAAGCAGCAAGCTTGCTGCCATCAATCCAATGAAGCCTATCAATGATCGCCAAACTGGACCCCACCCACCAACTATAACAGGCATCCTCTAACTTCTCTGGTCGCCCATTGAATCCGCCGGTCTCGAGTTGCCGCTCACTGAGCCAACCACCCAAGCGGTCCTTGTTCACCAAGTCCAGTCGTCCAGCGATTGCCAGAGCAGCTACGCAGGTGAACACCTGACCGGCATGTGATTCAGTTCCGGGGCGAATGCCATACGCGCCGTCCAGATTCTCACATTTCTGCAAGTACGCAACGGCTTTGGGAACATCTACCAGGTGGAGAAGCCCGAGAAGCGAAAGGGCATTGAAAGCGCCGTACAAGAACCGTGTGTCCAGTTCACCCCATTCGTCGCCCATGAAGGAGCCTGTTTCTTTATCCTGGAGATTTGCGATGACTGGAATCCATTTAGTATGGGCCAAAACATTTGGAAATCAGCACAGAAGCATACAAGAGCCAACTTTTGCTTTGCCTCCCAAGCCACGTTTTTCTAACTCATCCACAGCATCTAACGTGACCAGGATCTGAACCGCTGACACAGTATAGAGCATGTGAGCGTCATGGCCCGGCGCAGCTCCAAATCCACCGTTGTCCTTTTGGCATGAGAGAACAAAATCGATGGTATCCTCGCGAGGTAAAGCTTGGGGACAACCAAGCAGATGTAGTGCAGTCAGCCCCCAATAAACTCCATTCAGTCGAAGGTGCTCGGTGAGCCAATACTCCAGCTCGTCCCTCCTCTAGCATCACCTGTCAACCACATTCCTCTTTTCACCATTAAGAAAAGAGCCATGGCTGGAATAAGAATGACGCACGCTGTCTAGATTCTTAATATATTCCACGTGTTTCTGTATGCATAATTGCTGGTCGTGTTGTGCGCCAACTGCCCTACCAGGGCCTGAAACTAGGGACATCTTGACTGAGTCGAAAATTTAATAGTGTGCAGTGTAACCTTGAATCGGGCCAAGTTACGGGACGTTAGTGATTGGAGGGGATCAAATAGCCAGATCGAGGAATGTTCAGAAGAGTAGGTGTGGCCGGGAGGGCCCGAGCACACATCCACCACAAGACTAGAATTATGGCTAGGCAACGGCGGTAACAGTAGTGTTATTATTCCTTCAAGGTGAACGGCTCATGCCGGCAGGATGGGCGGGAGAGTGTAAAAGACGGGAGGGGATATATCAGGGAGGTACTCCGTACAGTGATAAAAAGGAAAATGGCAGGGGGGGGAGGTGGGTGGTGGAGAGTTCTGCAGGTGATGGAAGATGGAGGGGGAGAGGGAAAAGGGTTCGGCTGAGTCCTCCGGGCGCCAACTGGTGGTGGGAAAAGCTTTTTGCATGGAGCCACGTGACTAGGCGCCACCGAAAGCGTCACTGGAACCGCAAGTGGGCCATGTTTCAGTCTGGGCGTTTAGGGCAGGATCCGCCAGTGGCAGCGGTGAGCAAGTGAAACCCCTGAATACTATAACTCTTTGCCCCTGGGTCCCTGCATTGACCTTTTTTTTCTTTTTCTTTTTTTAAAAACGTGAACCATAAAATTTCATTGTTATTCTGCGACCGGAAAAGCCACTCTGCCTCCCTACTGTGTACAGAGATTCGAGACCTTGATAATAATAGTATACGTTGGCAGGATGTAATAATCTTAATTAACAGCCCCCTCCCACGCCCCCTTACCAAGGTAAATCAAGAAAAAGGGGAAGAAATGCTTTATGGGACTGGGTACCGTTCCTGGCACATTCCACGTGTACCTACTCATCTATTTTGGTTTCTGGAGCACTCTCAACGTCCATGGGGAATGATGGATTGTGGAATTGAGCGTTTCTTCCCCACTTTCATATCTACCTGATAGCACTATGGTATTCCTAGACTATCCTTGTATTATCCCATGATCAAATTTTCATTACTTCCCATGTCCGTTAGACACCTAGACAGGCGCATTATTATTGGGTACTTTTACAAAATTCTCAATTGCGCCGGTAACCCCATGTAATTCTTATAAAAGGACACTTGTTCTTTGTATGCAGGACAAATATCTTCCGGAATTCTTACATCATACGAGAGAGGAAAAGTCGGACCCAGTCACTCTGATACTTCAAAAAATAAATTGGGTTAATCCAGAATACGCGTGGCGGGGTATCAGGCACGTTCTTATTTCTTTATGTCTATTTTATACATATATTTCTTTTTATATCAACCCCACTGGTTGTTTAAAAAAAAAAAAGAAAAACAAAAGAGAGAGAGAGAAAAAAAAAAGGGTCCGTGGACCATGGATGAATGTCTCATATTAGGTACCTAACTTCAGGGATCAGATGACCATGTTTCTGTGGAACAGAATGGTAATAACAATGAACGAGACTGGAAATTAAAGTTGTCAAACCTCAGGCTATTATTATTACTTGTGCAATTCCCTTTTTCCAGTCGTATGGGCGAAGATCAGACTTCAGCCAGGCGGCAAAAAACTGGGATGCTCTATAGACAGTGCAACCACACCTTCACTCAAGATTATTTTGTCAGAAACTTGTGTGTATCCCGCCAGTACGTGATTCGCTGGTGACCAGGAACAATCCCCTCAAGTGGTATTGGGATAACCAATCCGCAGGCGCCATTGCAGTATCTTGAGCGGATGTGCATCATTCCGTTTAGGACATCAAACTGCCAGACCCGATCTTTTCAACCAATGAATAGTGTCCAGGGCATTCTTCCGGTGGATCACACCCCCGATCTTTTGGTGTTTAGTACGTCCTTGGTGGCGCATTTTATTTTAGTACAGCATGTTTCTCCCTTTCCATGGTTAGAACCAGATCATACCTGGTAGTATTATTTACAGAACACTACTCCGTAGGCAATAAATAGTACATTCGTGACTTGGCTCTGTCATCTAGGTAGATTCATTGACAGCTACCCACAGTATGATATGATGCGAGGTACCGAAGACATCATTCAGGGGTTCTTCCAAACATTCTCGGGAATTTGTCATCCAACAAGCCCATTGTTTGTAACTCCCGGAAATGGGAATTACATGGTACGTAGTTGATTTTCCAGTTTCATATCTCGTACCAAACCTTCATCTAAAGCATTTAGGAAAGGATCGATCAGGACGTGGGTTTCAACGTCATCATCTTCATCATCATCATCATTATTACTCTATGTTCTCTCTTGGGTTCCTTCATCTCGGGCTTTTTTACGAAGTAGATTTAATATCTTTTATGAAATCATGGTTTGGGAGTTATTTACCTAGGTATTTATTTTAGTCAGTAATGTAGGTATGTATCTTTTTCTACTTTGGGTCACGTCGAACCACATTTAAGGAACTTTGGTTACAACCTCTTGTTTAATTATTATTACCATTACTATTACTATTATTATAATTCTTATTAGTTAATATGATATTAAAGAAAGAATACTCGTAGTTGATAAATATTAGAGTAATGGTACCTTACTATTATTATTATTTTTTCTTCTTCTAATTATTCTTCTTAATTACCAACCAACCACCTCTTGTGGGAACATCAAGTCAGTGCACGAAGCAGATAGGCTTTGCAATTCACCCCATCGCGCCGCCGACAGCCACGCAGTCACTCTTTCGGTGCCTTGCACGGCGCTATCTCCACTGTTGGTTTGCCCCTTTTGGAAAAAAAAAAAAAAAGAAAAAAAAAAAGACGGAGGCTTCTTAGCTTGACACACAGCCGCGCTTGCAGGACGCTGTCAAGGAATGTGGTCCTCGAGTCTGAGCACTTTCAGAACCGTGCGGGAAATCATCCTCTCATCTCTTGACGATTCCATCTCTTTTGGGAAACCCTCCTTCTTCATATCTTCTTGATTTTATATCCCCCCCCTTTTTTTATTATCATAATCTATTTTCTTCCTTCTTCGTCTTTTTTTCTTTTTCTTTAGCTATTTCCACTCCTCATTATCTCCTCCGAATTCCTTCCCCTTTGGTTCTTCTCCTTGAGTTCCAAACAAAGACACTGGCGTTTCTTGGTTTCGTTACCCACCGCCCTCTGAACAACGCTCGTGGAGGAAGAACGGATTTCGACTGCGAAAATAATTATTTCCCAGCCCGTTCGCCAATTCAATTAAGCAACAGTTGGTATATCTCGAAAGTGTCGATTGTCGCTGGATCTGTGGGGTAACGGAAACTTACCGCGAGAGGGCGCATTTACTGAAGAATATGAGGGGCGGCGCATTCTGGTACGTTGGGTTCTCTCTATCGCCTTCTGTTAAATATTGTATAATTCGACCTACTGTCATTGGAATGGTACCTGTGTCATCTTTTGACGCATACCAAACCGAGTGACCTGTCAGTCCGAATGATGGCTCCATGCCTCTTCAGCGGCACTCCACTCCTCGACCCCTCCTTGATCTGAGCCTCACACTCCCTGCAATCAAAGAAAGAAAAACGCCCTTTCTTTATCTTCATCTGTTCTAAGCACGGCTATTGTCACTTCTTGTCGCTAATGATCATGTGCATATTTAGACCAATCTCCGTGTTATTTGCCTCCTCCAAGGCGTCCAGCAGCGTCGGTTCGTTCGTCACCTAGGGAGAAATCGACAGGGCTGGCTCTGTTGCAATCGTTTCGCATCTTGTCATTCGTACGCCGACAACGATATTCTCCTTTCTAATACCAATTTCGAGGACTATTCGGGCCAAGAATATTCATGGTTGTAGGTTAGGGTACAAATCGGCATTTTCCTAAGTCAGAAGTAAGTCGAATAAAGAGAATGTTGGAATTGGCAACAAAGACCTCTCACATGCAGGTGACATATTTGCTGACCTGTAATCCTCTGGAAGATAGAGCCAACCTCCTACCAGATCCTAGTATTGGATCTCACTTCTCCGAACCCCTGAAGATTTCCCCCACCCCCCCCCCCCCCCCCGTGCAGGGCCATTGTCGACCCACGATTGACGCGTTAAAATGCCGTCGAGACAAAACACCGTTCCGAATTTAGATCTCAGCGCTTCCACCTACCAGGCGAATGATGCGAAGATCTCGTCTCCACTAACGCCCGGTGCCCAAAGCTCTGACGGGCTAAGTCCCCTGACGCCCCGTTCCCCTAAGTCTCCCTCAAGTTCACCTTTCTTCAAAGGTGCTACGATCCGCCCCGTCACAAAGGATTCCAACCATCAGTCTCATAGCCCGACGTTATCAACCTCTCCCAGTCTTGTTGCCGAACCCCCTACACCGGGCTTCACAGCCATCCCTCAGTATCCTCCGCCATCCAGGGATTCCCCTAAACACACTCGCGACACCTCGCGCTCCTTTTTCTCAACCCTCAAGGCACCTAAATCTTCCAACAAAATCCAGAAGTCTGATAGCTCAATCAATTCCGTGGATAAGCCGAAGAGCCGAGGGAGCTCCAGGGACCGCAAGACCCAAATACCGTCTAAACCGTACGAATCGACGCCAAATCTTCCCAGAGCTGTAGAAAAAGCTGCGCAACAGGAGAACGGTGAGTGCTGCATTTTAATAGTCTTGCCAGGCTCATAACTCGAACTGACCGGTCTCATAGATTCCGAAACCCACAAAGAGAAGACTTCGCTGCCACCGTCCGAAATTAAGAAAATTGGGACAGAGGAGATTGGCCAGCCACCCAAGAAGAACAAGCAAAGATTCGCCAACCTTCTCTCGCGATCTCGGTCAATTAGGCTGGACGACTCCCCCGCAAATAGATTAACGAATCGGCGACCGTCTACAAGTCTGATGAGACTCGAGGAAAACACCAAGCGAGAGATGCAAGAGCCCATTCAACCACCGCCATCTCGTCAAGAGCGTGGTCCCAAAGCCACCCAAACCCCAATGGTTCGCAGCTATGCCGTCGATCGTCCTTCGGAATTTGGTGGTCCCGTTCGAAAAGATCGTTACGGTGGTTCGATGGTCCCCTCTGCATCTCTAAGCCAAGTATCAGGCGCTTCAGCTGCGCTCTTCAACAACCTCAAGCAATCATCGAGCGGCGCAGCAGATCGACTGGGCAAGGCAGGCAAAGGATTTTTCGGGAAAATAACACGAAGCGGCAGCACTAACGAGCGCGAGTTAGTCAACGATGACAGTTATGTGTGCTCCGTGATCAACCTACCCCTCATCGAGCAAGCCCGACGATCTCGTATCGCAAAGCAACTCGAAGAGTGTCGGGACAAGACTGAGTTTTGGATGCCAGCGTTACCATATCGCTGCATAGAGTAAGACCCAATCACTTTCTGTCCGGGTCTGCGGATGACTAACATTACGTCAGTTACCTCAACTTCAAAGGCTGTGAGGAGGAAGGACTATACCGCGTTCCGGGTAGCGGTAAGGACGTGAAGCACTGGCAACGTCGCTTCGATACTGGTAAGCAGAAGTGTACTACGGGTCCAAACCGAGCCATCTGACTCCCCTTATAGAACTCGATATCAACCTTTTCGATGAGCCGGATCTTTATGATATCAATACAATCGGATCCATGTTCAAAGCTTGGCTCCGAGAGCTGCCCGATGAACTCTTCCCGAAAGAAACACAGGCCATGATCGCTGAGAAATGCGAAGGTGCAACTACTGCCCCTCAATTGCTGAAAGATGAACTTTCAAAGCTACCGCCTTATCACTATTACCTTCTATTCGCCATCACTTGCCATCTAAATCTCCTTCACTCTTACGTCGACCAAAACAAGATGGATTATCGCAATCTTTGCATCTGCTTCCAACCGTGCATGAAGATTGACGCATTCTGTTTCAATTTTCTTGTCTGTGACTGGAAGAACTGCTGGCAGGGCTGTTGGACAGAGAAGGAGTTTCTCCGTGTTGAGAAAGAAATGGATGAGAAAGAAAAGACAGTAGAGGGCGCTCGAGAATGTCCTTTACAAGCACCGAATGACGATGAAAGAGCCATATCTTCTTCTGGTAGCAGCCAGATTGCTGTTGAGGAGGAACCACCCCGCCCCGCGACAGCAAAACCACGAAAACAAAAGCCTAAGAATATCGAGACGGCACACACGAGGAGTGTTTCTCAACTCCCGGAGTTGGGCCCTCCACTTTCCCCCATCCAAATATGAAAAAACTGCTGAAGCTCCAACGTTTATTGTGGGGTTCTTGGATCCGACCTCTCAAGCTTGGGCCCTGTGGCATATACCTTTTGCTGAAGGCGCAACGTACATCAAGTTGAAATCACAGACAACAAACTCTGGCGAGTTAGTGTTCTCTCTGTCTTAACTATTTGCCATCTTTTTGGATTATTCGCTTTCCAGGTTGAAAATCTCGGACTGGATCCGTGTACTGGGTGCTGCTGGCACCTGTTGAGTACTCTGCGCCTTAAAAAAAACCTGCGATTTCCCTCGCATCTCTTTCTTTGCCATTTACACGCGAGCAGTGTTTGCTCTCGTTTCTCCTCTTTTCCTATTACCCACAGTGCATGCATGCCTGGCGCCTTTGGAGTCGGTTTGATATTGCCTTAACATTTTATTTCCTTGCCTCGTTGTTGCGCACAAGAGCTTTGGTTCTTTGGTTCTTCATCATTGATTTGCCTGATTTAGGCTTCTTGCATCAATTTGCTCTGCTGTCTTAGCTCTTCCATATCTATCCGTTGATTCCCCCTACAGCTGTCTCATCCTGTTCCTACCCATTCTATTCTGTTTTTTATTTTTTTTCACCCCCTTAATCATCTAACCGTGCTTCGGTTCTGATTTCCCCGAGTGTTTGTTTGTACATACTTGTATATTAGGCAGAACATTAAGCATACATAAATTGCATGAAACACCTAGATCAGTACAAATGCTTCGGCTCGGAATTTGAAGGTAGGGGGAGATTACTACAATTAAAATTTAGGAAAGCATGGCATTTATGACATGCATATTCGGGTTAAATTCCATTGCTTTTCAGAGACCGCCTGATGGTGGTAATTTGCATAGACAAACAAGTTGACATCACAGACCGGTGACTCCAATCCAAACGCCCTAACAAGCCCAGCAGTCCAGACAAGTAAACAGAAAAAAAGGATGAGCCAAAGTCCCGCTACTTTCGGATCCTTTGGCAGGTGAGTAATCCACAACAATCACACAAGATTTTCATCAGCCTTTCCGGATATATTATGTTTTCGACCGGCGCTCATTGGATCTCATCTTCCTCTCGTTCCGCTTGATCTTGTCCTTGCGCTCAGTGCGCGACAGACCACGGATCGAGCTCCCCTGGGCCACAGCATTTTCCTCCTTCTTCCAGTCCTTCTCGTTCACCTCCACCAGCCATTCGTTTTCGGATTTGTTCTTGCCCTTATAGCCCCAGCGAGGCACCCACTCGCCCTTCTCCTCATCGTACACCAGATTCTTGCGACGCTCCTTATCCGCCAGTGCAGCACCGGGCCGGTTGTTGTATTTGCCAATTCCCTTCTTGCGTGCGAAGAGCTCCCACTTCGTCGGCGCCTTGGGGGTGGGCAGAGGCTTGTGTCGGGGGAGGACGGTAGTTGGTGTTGGGAGAGTCAGAAGCACGCCCTGTTGCGTGGATGTGATCGGGCATGTGGTCAGAAGTTGGTTGAGGAGGGCTTGTGCGCCGTCTCTGGCAGTAGATCGGAGAGAGCCGTTGACGTCGGAGCGAGAGATTTCAAGAGGATTGGGGTCATTTGCGAGGAGATGGCCAAGGTCAAAGGTGTAAGGAGTGGGCTTCGAGACGGTGATGGGACTGGTAACAGTGGAGATTTAGTATATGAGCTTTGTATATATATATATACAGCCAAAGTCATGGCGTGCAGAAATAGATGGTTAGTTCGTTTTCGACTTACAGTCTCTCAGGCTTTGATTTTGCCGCAGATGCAGCATTTAATGTGTCGGCTTTGGACATTATGATACAGGATCCAATTGTGAATCGGAAGGTCAGCACTCGAGTTGCGAGATGAAGGAATGGACGATCGCAAAAATGAAGCGGGAAAAAAAAAAAAGTTCGTAGATAAAAGCATGACACGCCGCTTATGGAGCTCACCGCCCTCACGTGCCTAGAGCGGCGTGGCGACTAGGCCGGATTTGGAGGGGCCATTGGAGGAATTTGAAGTTCCAATCCAATTTGTTGCTCCGAAAGGTCCAACTTCGACGGCCTTCACTCTCAACCCCCCCCCCCATTCTCCTCTGGGTTTCTTCTCCTTCGTTTCCATTGTCTATCTAATCACTGGCCACGGGCACCGGTGTGCCGCAGCACAATGGTTTCCTCCTTTTGTTGGAGCTGCCTCACGCGGCTTCGCTCAACGCCTCGAGCTCTTCTACCTCCGTCGGTGACAGCACCCCGAGCAGCCGCATCCTTCCACACCTCATCCGCCCGCTATGCGCTGCCAACAAAGAAGAAGAATAGCTTGGACGGTCCTCCGAAGTACCGTGAGGCTAAATCTGCCAGGATGAAGAAGAAGAAGCCTACTGATAGGCCACGTCCGCCCCCGGTCGGGGAACGCAGGACGCTGCGCAAACGCATTGTCCTCAGCAACCCCAACGCCCTCGAGGTCGAAGGAATGCAGGACATCTCTGCGGAGACTATGGTGGACTCCCGTCTTCGTGGCTCTATCCTCGGCCTTCCCATCCCGATGATTGCGCAATTGAGAGCCGTTCAAGCGTTCAAGCCTACACAGGGCTGGTCGATATTCCGCCGACCCGGGACGGTCGTGCGTCGGGAAACACTAGAGCTCGGTAGACTGATCGATAGGATTTCATCCGACGGCGAAGATAAGGGTAAAGCGGTTAAGAAAATCGTCACTGGTGCGAGAGGGACCGGGAAGACGGTCCACTTGCTGCAAGCCATGGCAATGGCGTTTACTAAGAAGTGGGTTGTTGTCACAGTTCCCGAACGTAAGTTCTCTTTTTACAATTGCATTAACTACTATATGTCGGGACGTTTATTGACAACTTATACAGCCCAAGATCTGGTCATCGCAAACACCGGTTACGCATCGCTTTCCGATGAGAACCCCCACGTGTATGTCCAGAATGAGGTCACTGCTGCATTGCTCTCTCGCACAGTCTCCGCCAACGAAGAGGTGTTGAAGAAGCTCCATGTATCTCAGCCACACCCAGACCTCAAGTCATCGATCAAGCCTGGCATGACTCTTGAGGCCCTTGCCAAACTTGGCATCCAGGATCCTGCAGCGGCCTGGTCTGTCTTTGGCGCTCTGTGGACTGAGCTTACTGCGACTTCACCCGCCTCTGGCTTCGAAAAGAACTTCAACTCCCGCCCGCCCATGCTTGTAGCTGTCGATGGTCTGGCTCACTGGATGAGGAATTCCGCCTATAAGAGTGCTGAATTTGAACCTGTGCATGCCCATGACCTTGTTTTTGTGAACCATTTTCTTTCGCTGCTGAAGCCTGGCTCCAAGCAGTCTACTCTGCCCAACGGTGGTATCTTACTCTATGCTACCTCTGCTTCCAACAGCCCAACGGAATATGGGTTTGAGGTCGCTCTCAAACAGGTGGCAGCCCGCCAGGCCGGTGTGAAGGAATCATCCCCCGAGTTTCCCCAAGCTGACCCCTACCTCCGTGCTGATCAGCGTGTCATTGATGCCTTCAACTCCCCGAAATCCTCTGTTGCCAAGGAAGGCTCCGTGGAGCTCCAGACCCTTGGTGGCCTCACCCGGGAAGAAGCTCGAGGTTTCTTGGAATATTTCGCCCGCAGCGGACTGCTTCAAGAGAATATTAATGATGAGTGGGTTGGTGAGAAGTGGAGTTTGGCCGGCGGTGGTGTTATTGGCGAACTCGAGAGGCTGGGTAGACGGCTTAGAACGGTCGCCTAGATGATTCTTTTTTTGTTATATTTTTTTTACGCGAGAACTGCTAGACCATAGTTGTCCTCACTTTTCCTTCGCCTCCAGGTTGATTTTCATCTGCTGCGCTGTTGGAACAACCTAGGCGTTTCACAATCTGTATTTTACTACTGAGTTATTGATTTTTTCTGTATGTATGCATATAATGGGATTTAAAAACGATATATATATCCAAAAACTTGATACTAAAACCATGAACTTGAACTAAGCATACAGCGGAAGAAACAATACATAGTAACGAAAAGGGACCGTGAAGAATCAAAACTATCTATCCATGTGCAGTCTAACCCATCAGGTAAGGCATATTTTCCTGCTCCGTAGATTATACGAATGATTAGGTTTTGCGGGGGCTCGCAACTCCGTAGGAGGCGCAGCCTTCTTGCGCGCCGAGGGTTTGTTCTTTTTACGGGGGTTTTCTTGCGTGAGGTCTGTTTGAAAACATTTGCGCTTAACACCAAGGGATTGATGTTTTTCGCAGGAGCAGTCTTGCCCGAGAGTTCCTCGCAACGCGGACTCCCACTTGATATCTTTTTGCATGTAGGGAATGCGGATCTCATCGCCTTCCTGCAGATCCTTGGTGGTCCATACGAGCATCCGATTGGGAATGTCCGGGTCATACCCCCATTCTGCGTTGTGAGCTCCCCAACACGCCCGGTTGAAGATACTTAACCCGGGGAATAGGTACAGGTTTCGAAAAGCCGGGTCACACGATAAGGGAAAGCCTTCCCCTGTGCGATTCAAAGATTCATGTTGGACCTCTGGGCTTGGGAGCTCCTTTTCCTGACTGATCTCAACTGGTTCACGAAGGTGTTCCTCATCGGGAATAACGCCGGCAAGTAGCTTTCGCAGAACAATTTGGATTACCCAAGTGTCGAAGGAGAGGTCACTAAATATGTCCACACCCAGCTGCATTAAAATATCAAACGGTACTTGGATATTCGCGGCTAGTGTGAATGGGAAGTACTCTGATTTCCAGTCCTTGGGGCCGTCCAGGATAAGCAATTCGTCGAGCTCGTGCGCCATGAGGTAGGGCTCAGGGTTCTTCTGTCGTCGTAGAAGGGTGATGTCAAAGATCCCCCGCAGTAGAAGGCTCAGCAGCGTTCCGTGCACCTCATTTGTGTGAGAAAAATAAAGTTTTGAGTTTGAAACAGACACCCCAGGTCGCATCGCATTATGTAGCCATCCCCAGTCCTTTCCGCATACCCTATGGTGATAAGATTCCCGAGCAGCCTGTGCACAAGTTTTGTGTTTGGTTTTGTCGTCTCGCGGACAGAAAAAAAGTGGAATCCTTGCCATAAGGCATGCACAGGCTTCCGAATCAGTCTTTTCGAGTATATCTGTTAACCTATGTCGGTATTGGTGTAGGGCTGCGTGGGAGAGCTTTCTACGGCAGCGGTCACATCGGACTTTTTCATGTTCTACCACCACATGATCAGGTCGTATTCTGTTGACATTGAGATATCCTCTGACCAAAGGACCTTCCATAAATATCATCTCGTTTTTCTTGGTGTCTCGATTTGCAAAAATTGCTAACGTTTCACGATTATCCGGTAATTGCAGTACACCAGCTTCGCATACCTTAGAGGAAGGTGACTCAGAAAATCGATTGTTCAAACAAGAGAGAAATGTCTCGACACATCTGTCTTTGTCCTCTGCATCATAAGGATACTTTATATTTCCTGGACAGCCTCCAGACCTTTTTTGATGGAAGAAAATACCATCACTCTCTCTCCTTCGGCGGTACGCAGAGAAGGGATCCTGTTCCGTTGTTGGCTGGCTATCTTTGCGGCGACAGGAATCACGCGGCGACATGCGGAATTTCTGTATGGTATATTTTTCCATGACATCAAAGTCATCCCAGCACTGAAGGGCGAGAAGGCTAAGGCTGATAATGTGATGGGCGGCCTTTTGTAGCGTGGGGATGAAACCGGTTACATTGCCTTGGGCCATTTGTCGTAGCTTAGATAACCCGTTTTCTCCGTTTTCGCCTTCTATTGAACAAAGATGTTGCTCTATGGCACGATGAACTCGCTCTTCTAGTCCGCGGATCCGTTTTTTCTCTATGGGGTTGGTGAGAGCCTCGCATAGAAGCTCGGCCCGATAGGCGTCACCAATCGCGAGGTCGAAAAACATCATTTGAAAATGACAATGAGCTCGGCTCAGCCAGTATGCTGGGTTGTACGGACTTAGCTGGATAGCGCTAGTGTACATATCGAGGGCACTTAGGCTATCGTGCGGAGTGAGCCTGATCGCATACTTGGTGGCATGGGATGATCGGGGGATCCCCCAGTGTGAGAGATTACTTCGCCGTAATATCTGATGTGTTGTTTTTTCGTCGTCATCAAGGCGCTGGAGTAGTTCCGCCTTCTTCCCGGTGGTGGTTAATCCTCGCTCGGATAACTCCTTTCGTAACAGGCTGACAGTCCAATGCTTCTGGTTATCCTTGAAGGTAGTCTCCTGGTCTTCCCCTAAAACTTCCGTGTAGGTCCATTTCTTCTGCGTTAGAATGTCAGATTGACTGCCTGAGACTGGAAGCAAACATTCGCTTGGATCGCCCAGATGCTCGTATATAGTCCTGGCTAAGTCATGCTCTGGGCTCCCATCCAGAAATACCTGTTCATTTTTCTTGATTTCCTCCTGGATTTCTGAGTCTGGTAGTGACCAAAATCTATATGCGAGCCTTGCATCTTCCAGGGAAACAGCGTCAGACCACTCGATTCCATGAAGGATGGCGGGTCTTGGGGGGAGATGAGGAGGTCCGATCATGTTGGTGAAATATGTATTTCGGGTACTATGTCCGACACGTGTATAAGAGAAAAGAACTCAGAGTGCGTGAGCAATCTGACGAGCCCCCCGGGGGTGGTGGCATTCGCTTTAAACAAGCCCCCGGGGTAGTAGACGAGACAATCATGATTGACATGGCAAATGGCGTAAGAGACAAAAGAAGACCATATATGATGTTATTTTTAAAAGTGAACGAGTAGTCCGGACAAAGAAAACTGAACAATGAGGGATTGCGGGAGGTGGAACCTTGAGAACAAAGCAGGAAGTAGAAGAAAGACCTTTCCAGGTGATTCGATCTAATGTTGAAAGAAGACTGACTCAATGGATTTTTTTTAGAGGAAAGGACCATGGTTCATTGAAACAAGGAATGGTGGACTGTGTTCACATATCCTAGTCCGGTAGTAGTAGAGGAAGTTGAGAGAGTGTGTTGGAGTTGGAGGTGGAGTTGCAACTATTCGGAGTTGTGGAGTTGGTCATGTTACGTACTTACCGTACCTTATCTCCGTCAGGCTCCATCAGGAACTAAATCAACACAGCCTCACGTCTCTCTCGCTCTTCTCCCTCCCTCAACTCTCCCGTTTCCTTTTCTACCTCAACACGAGGTTGGGGTCTGTTTGCTGTTTTCTGTTTTCGCTGTCACTGGCTGTATTTTACCATCCTCCCTGGTCTGCTGACTCCTCCTCGTGGTCTTTCCTCTCTTCCGTTTTCTTTCTCTTTTTCCCCTTTTCCATCCTCCTCATCGGTAAGTTGAGCCTTTGTATTCTCCACCATCCACCCTCTTAATCTGATTTCTTCTAGGTATGTATGGGTCGCATCCTTATTCTTCGCCTCCTGGCCCGCAGCAGTCCGGCACTCCGCAGCCAGAATGGCGAGTAGCGCCCTCTACTCAGCCGCCGCAACCATCATGGCAGCCCAGCGCCGTATCTCCGCCTCCTCCGTCGCCTACCCCTCCAGTATCGATGCATTCATACAACCAGAATATTTATGGCCAAATGTCTAGCCCACCACCCCCCCAAAGTGTGTCGCCGTTATCTAGCTTCACCCCTAGCGCCAATACGGCCAGCTGGGGAGTGAGGTATAACTCTCAGCAACAACCCCCCCAACATACGCAGTCTCCTCCTCCGTTACCGGTGAGTCTCCCACTCGATGATGAAAGGTCGACGATTTGTTTGTTAATTTACTCGTCTGAGTAGCCTCGCCCGTCAAGCACAGCTGCACAACATTTTCCCAATGTACAACCCCACTGGCCGGCAGCCGCATCCTCTGCCTCAGCATACGGCCCTCCTCCACCAGCCAACGCACCCCCTCAACAATGGATGGGAAGTGCGCCATATTCACCTCAACATGTCGGCGTTTTACCACCGCCACCGCCACCTCTTCCGCCGGGTTATGCGAATACGGTCCCCCAGCCTGAAACCCAGCTGTATCAACGGATACCTCCTCCGCCATCATACTCCGACACTGTTACCAGCTCCCCTGTCAGCCCGTTGAATACCAATCTCCAACAGATTCAACCTCTTCCCCGCCCGACAGAAAATCTAATCCCTCAGCCATCACTTCCTGAACAACACCCAACGGCTGTTTCAGCTGGTGGGAACTTGAGACCGGCAACTGCTGCGCCGCCCGTTCCACCCAAGATGAGCCCTCTCATAGTTGCAACAGGTGCCTCTGCATTGGGTTCAGGAGGTCCCTCGGACTGGGAGCATTTATCACCTATTCCCGGAGATGTTGATGATGTTGCGACGTTCGGATCTCACCGTGAGACTTCACATTCGAGGACTTATTCCGAGCTGCCCACAAGCCAACCCATAGGCCCACCTGAGCCGACTCCGGCGCGCCAATCTGCCTTAATCACCCCCATTAATGTGTCACCGGAATCCCATCATGCACAAATACACGACAACGAAGCATTAGCAACTCAGCCGAAACAGTCGCCAGTAAGCCCTAGCACATCGCTAGAGCCACCACACCCACCTCCTCCAGCACGAGTAGATACCGCCGAGTCGTCGTACTCTATAGCTTTTAGTACTGGAGCTTCTGCAAGTATTGACAATATTATTGAAGCTTGGAAGCATCCGGTTCGTTCAGAAGACAACCATTCAGCCGAACAGAGTACCGACGCGAAAGCAGAGTCACCGGCTTCGCTGCATGAGCCGAGCCCCCTCGACATATCAAAGCAGAAACAGGAATTTTTACAGCTGCAGAGTGAAGTTCCACCTAGCCAAGAGGCAAATAATCCAGACAGTACCACGAATGAAACCGAGAAAAAGCTCCCTACAAAATCAAGCCCACTTGCTCTATATGATGATCTAGACCCATGGTCGAAGTCATCGTTGGAAAGATATGTCGCAATGTTGCGAAAGGAGGCTGTGGCTGATTCCGACGAGGAACGCTTCAAACTATTCACGGCTTTCATGGCTAAGGAAATGAAGCTTCGTGAAATTTTGTACAATATTGATCACGATTCAAAGGCTGATGAGTCTGCTACCGCCCAGTCAACGTCACTTCAACAGACTCCTCAAATTACGACAAATGAACCCGACAAAGTTACCTCTCCGATTGAGTCTGGGCTAATTCCAGTAGAAACAGAAATTGAGTTTTTTGGTTCTAGCATCTCAGAGGAGAATGAAGATGGAAGATATAGCCCTGGTGGCCGGCCCATTCTACCCAGACTCCATACACCTGTAAGTGCAACGGGTCTACACAGGTCAGTGTCGCTTGCCGCGGGCGTGAGGGATCGAATGGGGCAGGCTCAGTTCTCGAGGCCAACGTCGGTACCACCAATAATGAACGAGGCGATGCGGAAGCAAACTCTGTCCCCTTTGACAACAAATCCTCCACATGCAATCTATACCCCTTTCCGGTATGCGGAGGGCCCCCAGAGGGGCTCCGACAATCTGAAATTCGATAGGCCCGCGTATCAGGCTTACTCGGCCTTGCGACAAGCTTCCGCCGAGAGTGGTCGGATAATGTCAAACGCGCCAGCGCCGGCGCCTACCGAGAGATCTAGCTCTGTTACTCCTTCTATACAGAACGAAAATAACGAGATTTTCATTGGACTTATCCGAGAAAAGAGCGTTGCGTACCGCAATAAGCCTCCTCGACGGATATCTTCGCCTCCCCCGCCTTTGCCAGCCGCGCTTAGACAAGGGAAACCAGCTGGCCCGATCGATGAGTTGCGTGCAATGATTTCTTCGCCTTTAGCTAAACAGTCTGAAAGCTCGTGGCATATCACTGCCAAACTGGATCTGGAGAAGTATTCAAATGATTTCTCTTACCTTCCAAAAGCAAAGAAAACCTGGGAGGCGGGAAACAAAACGCGGAGGGAGAATCTTGATAAGGAGCGTATCCACCGCCAAGAAGAATCAGAGGCACATATTGATGAGCTTTTCAACGAGAAGGAAATAGGCTACGCAGATATAAACGTCCTTGAGGAAGACTTCCGTCAGAAGGAGGCGCGCATCCAACTGGACGAAGAGCGACGTGAGGTGGAGGACTTTGCGGAAAATGTGTTCAAACCTTCAAACAACCGCCTAACAGAGGAAATATCGACGTTGCATGGTCATTATGAATCCGCCCTTGGCCAACTCAGCCATGAAAACAGCAGGAGCAAAGACTCAGTAAAGGACAAGTACAACCTGTCGCACAGCATGAAAGCCGTTAGCGAAATATGTCGCAAACTCGAACTGCGCTATCATAAGCGCCTAGAAATTGCATTAGATCTCGAGCGCCGTCGAAAGAAAGCCGAGAGGCGACCGCTTGTGTTTATGGGTGATTCGGCAGCCTTGAAAAGGGTTGACGCCGACTTTGACCTGATGGAGAAACAAAACATCCTCCGGGCTGCCAGGGATCGCGATGAGAGGGCCAATAGGCTCATGGACTCATTTGATGAAGCAATAATCCATGGCCTGGGAGAAAACCAGAGCCTGCTGGACGAAGTTACCGCGAAGGTGCTGAATATTAATGCCGCTACTATCCGCTCCTCTGGCATAGCCGAGTCCGAGTTGGAGCAGATGTTCAAGTCTGTGCAGTGTTTGGTTGATTCACTCCGCCAGGACTCCGAGACTATCTTGCACAACTTCAATCTCGCGGATGCAGCCCTTAACGATGCCGATTATCAGGTTTCCGTCGCTGAGGCGCGAAGCTCTGGTGCCGAAGCCGACGTATTCCAGCAACTGAACCTGGAGAAAAAGAAGGAGGATGAGAAAATCCAGACTGACCTGAAGTCCAAGATAGCCAGTGTACGTGCAGGGCCAAGTAAAATTATCACCACGATGAACGATCTCTTGCAAGCTCTGGGCAGAGCTCCTGTCTTAGATCAACCTGTGTCGTCGGAACCATCATCGCCTGCGAAGCACCCTGTGGACGCCCTTCTGCCGGGAGGTCGACCGTCTACTGCCAACATACCGTCCAAGCCGGTGGAGGAAAATATAGAACATCATGAGCGACTTCGAAAAGCCTTGGACGAGGCAAAAAAGCGGAATGCTGCAAAAAATTAGCCCGCGCTACAGAGCTAATATAGAGGAAGTACATGATTGAACGAGTTTCCTTATCGTTTATACCCTTTTTAATTTCGCGATACATGCACCTCATACTCTCTATTTAATTCTATTTAATTTTTTTTTATTTTGATTCTGGGATAGCTTTGGCGGTAGCAACATATTCTGTGTCTCAAAACTAGACGATTATTCATGTAGGGTTGTTGCAAGTCACGCGTCTCTCTCTCTTCAGCTCTTCCCCCCTCCGTCGCCTCATGTTTAGGAAACATCTTCTCTTGCTGAGTCAAGAACCCATATGAATCTCGGGGTATAAGTATTTTGCTTTTTCTCATTATGATTATGATGGCTATGATTATGATTATTGACGCGCGGAGCGCCTATTTCTCCACGCCAGCAATCCCTAGCCCCCCTGATGGATCCGCATGGGCGGCAAAGTTTCGTATACTAACTACAACGTATGCAAACGTACACCCGGCAGTTGCATGCTCAGCATTTGAAAATCTGCAGAAAAGAAGCCTATGGATTGCATCTCCTATTGATAATATTTCTATTCCAAGTTTTCCTTTGAACCTTCCTGGCATACGCCCTACTACCCATCAAACCTACCTGTGTGGAGCTTGATTATCGAAAACGGCCGGGAATAAGCCGAGTGAGTGGCGCCGGACTCAGGGGCCTCGTGGAATCAGGTGTCACAGAGCTTTTCTAACCCATCGTTTTGAGATATAGGTGCAGATGTCATGGAGAAGCTACATGGTATTAGTTTGCCCACGCTCATCAAGCTAGCAGCAGCAGATGCCAAAATATGAAGACCCAACCATGCTCACACAACAACTATGGACGCTGCGCCGTGATGCGCCTATACACCCATGCGGTTAGGTGTCGCATTGACAGGGCCAGAGACTTTGTGATACGTCACTTAACCAAGGAGGTGCCTTTAGTAAAATGAGGACCGATAAATCTATCATGGGAGATAATTTGAGGACGAATTGGAATCTACGGGATGAACGACGGTACGGCACGATTAATCTTCTATCCCTTACGGATCAGGCTAGGACCGCATTTTTTTTTTTGGTTGGCGCCAGCAGTAGAATACGCCAGAGGCCAAAGCAATAATGACCCAACCACTTCTTCACCCTGTTCAATGCCGCAGATGCCTACTATCCTTGCCGACGTTTCGGGAAGGAGCTTTTTAAGCTCTTGCGGCTATTGAGATGGGGAAGGACAATTTTTCATTGACCTTGCCTCCCCTGAGGTGAACCGTTTTCCAGGCAAAATTGACGCCACAGAAATGAAATCCCCGTTTTTATCGGTCATGCCTGCGCCATTCTACTAGATATCCTCTAGGTTCAGGATTGTAGGGTGTGTGGTCGGGATCAAGGTAACTCAATTAGGGACAATAATTGGCTGTCTCTCCGATCTGCTGGCTAAAAAAAAAAAAGCTACGAACATTTGTGTGAACTTAAAGTCTTCCTGACCTGTTTTCAGTCACCCCTCGGGGGTGCACCTCTGATCTTTTCCCGTATAGACTATTGCTCCTACGCCGTTACGCTGTGCTCTGCGAGGCTCCTTGCGCATCGACTGGAACCTGGATGTCTTGTCTCCTGGCGCTGCGAGGCCAGCCAGATAGCCTGTTAGATTGGGCTCGGGGGGTTTCATCTGGGTAACAAGCCCTGTATGTTCGTCATGCGGCGAGGCCTCAAGCCACTGACTAGGCGGCTCCGGCCAGAAATAACTTAGAAACCTAAAAGGCCCTGTTCAAGAAGTTCCTATCGTCTTGTCCTGCGGCGGTAACCACTGAATACCGTGTCTTCGGGGCAAGCCTTGCGTTAAAGGGTACCCGCTTCCACCCGTGGCTCGCGACAAACTCTATAGATACCGGATCGATCGTTGCGCAACCGGATCCAGCACCGACAACACAACCTTTCTCGAACCCTCACGTCCATGGTTAGCCATCTATATATACCCCTCCCACGATGTCGGCTCCTACGAAACAGTTTTGCAAGCTTTCTCTGTCCGACAACATGCCCCAGACACGGTCCCAGCAGGAGGGGTCACCCCACACAGACAGCGGTAGTGGGATAATAATGGACACTGCTAGCGACGACCACCAAGACGAAGGAGACTCGGCTCAATCGATAATAATCCAGGGGGGCTCTGGTATCTCTTACGACCTCGCTGGATTGGACTCGGACTCAGAGGCCAGGGCCCTTGTCGGGCTGACGAGCCAATTTGAAGTGATCAGTTGTTGTGCTACAAGAACTGGCTACGACTTTCAACTTTCAGAACGCCCTCGAGTTCATCTCGACTCGAAAGCCTATACGTGTACTTGCTCGACGTTTACAAGCCGGCCTGAAGTCGCCTGTCAGCATATTTTTGTGAGTTTTTTTTTCACCTCCCGTCCCGCCCACCAGTGTCTCTCGGGTGCTAATTTTCGCTGAAGTGGCTCATCGACCAGCTTCACGGTTGTCTCGCCCCCCAACACCCTCCCTATGATGTCCCCCTAGCCAGCGATGGCCACTCGTCGAGTTTCTTGCGGATCGAAGGCCTCCTCGCCGGTAAACTCGAAACCGTTGCAGATCAGTTGAACTGGCAGTACGCTCGCTCCGAAGCGGAGGGTGGTATGAGCCGCCCGCAAAAAGTGAGAGACATCATGTCTGCGTTCAGCACCGCTGTTCTACCCGAGAATTTTCGCCCAGACCTTGTCGACGATGTTGGACAGAAGAGGACTTCAGAGCAGTGTGTGGTACAGGGCGATTTCGAGGCTACGATGTTTCGACTGGCGGTTCATGACGACGCGGTTTATTCGAGCCTCTGCAAGGCGATGCCTCCAGGGGCCTGCGCGGCGATTTATTTCGATAAGATCCAGGAATGTTCACGGCGGTTGCTGGCTGACTTCGATCGCTACTGTCAAACGGGGCAGCGTGTGAGCGAATCGAAGGTGGACGTCCAACAGGTGATCGACCAGCTCCACGATAACGTTGACCGAATTCAGCAAAATCTATTCGCTCGAGCGCCACATGGCATGGAGGGCGCCGCAAAGGCTCTCGTCACACTGCTGGAGGATATATGTAATCGCAACAAGGATGCGTTGGACGCGAATCGGTGGGGAGCGGTGCAATTTCAAGACGAGGACGAGGACCAACGCAATCTGTACCATCAACTCATTGGGGAAAGCAGTGAGACCGGGGAGTGTTTCATTCTGGATGTCTTGGAATATTTACCAGGCTCAAACCTACAGCAATTCCTGGGAGCCTTACAAACAATCCTTCGCAAGAATGAGGTGAACCGAGCGCCCAGAGCTTACATTCTCAAACTCACTTCATTAATACGCCAGGCGGAGAAGGGGTCAACTAGTTCAGGACAAAAACGGCCATCTACAGCTACTCCAGAAGGACACAGTAAACGCACTCGTTGACAGGATCGCACGCAGACTATGGAGGAACCATCCGTCTCGAGTAACATCTACGAATCGATGGACGATGCCGTCTGTCGGTCTGTTTCTTAACATCCCTGCACCAGGACAATCATGATACTAGATGGCCGATGGATGAATCATGGGCATACGTGGCCCAAGGAATCCTACCAGAAGAGGGTGGTATGCCCTTGCATTCCTGGGGCAAAGTCAAAGTGGACGGCGATTGCATTGGATTTAGTGCCAGATCGGATCCCGTGGTGACACAAGACACGGACCAGCGCCAGGGTTACACAAGAAAAGCTAACCGACTCTCTGGAATGCTGCCCCTAACTTTAATATTACTCCGGTCGTTCATTCCACTCGTCCCAGTACCATGGGCCCTCAAATACCGATTAGGCAATGAACAACGTCAATGTCAACTGACATTCCTAGTCCCCCTTCGGCAGTTTCAGCATATTTGAGTTTGAATAGCTACCATCCCCCCAGCCATCTAAATCATCCCGGTTTCACTCGACCCGCTCATTGGAATCGAATCGGAGTCGGACACACTACTCTTATCTCAGTATCCCAGAGGATAGGGATTGAGGGGTGGAGATTTTCACAGGCAAAACTCGCCAAAATACCCACGGTAGCTGCTGGTTGAATGGTTATCCCCCCTCGCCACCCACAACCCCCCTGTGCCTAAAATCTATGACGTCGATCAGGGACTGGGACCTGGTGTGGGAGAGAGAGTGTGTCCACCTACCTCATCTTCCATAAACGGGAATCGCTTGGGTAATTTGTTATGGGCGAAACGCAAACTTACCTAACTTGATCATAATTTGGTCGGTTCTAGGCTTCTGTTTATTAAGTCACAGAGCAAGATACCCATGGTTATATCTCTGAAGATAAACAAAACAATATTACGTTTGATCGGTGTTCTCCGTGAGGTTTTGTAGTGTGGCAAACTATCTCTGCCAAACCTACTGTAGGAGGTAGCACCTCAACTCGACAATCTAGATAGAGGGGGCAGAAAATAGATGTTGGCTTATAGCTACTGGTGGTGTCTATATACCGTATCAATCTATTTTGATTTACTCTCATTTCTGGCAGTTAAGTAGCAGTAGTACGCACCTACCTTGTGTATGTGCCAGAATAGATAGTCAGGTGATTGCGCATGCTTTCTTTTACTTGGCTCTTTATTATTCCTAACTTCTCACTTCATCCATCATCTCTACAATTACCAACTCCACTATCCCACAAAAGTCAGGGGATCTCTGAAATTTCTTCTCATAGTTTCAGGCCAGGGCTCCTCTCTTCGCCGTAATATTGGGGGATGGCAAGCACTGCATATCTCGTACCCTTTCTTCTGGATCAGGTTCTGTCTTACGGGCATATAACCCATCTCTAGTACAATTTCTATGGTATCCCCATCGTTCAATCCAACATTGAAATTCATTGATATTCTCATACATCATGATGGCGCTACCAAACGCTCTTATTTACACAGGTTAGGATAGATCGAGAACCACCCGTCCTTGCAGGGCCCCCTTCTCCATCTCCTGGAATACACCCGTCAGTGCATCCATCTTCTCGGTGCGGAAGTGTGTCTTGACAACGCCGCGCGCCGCAAACTCCATAGTCTCGATGGCCTCACGACGGTTTCCGACCGCGGACCCAGTGATAGTGTAGTGGTGACTGATCATAGAGGCGGGGAAAGCGCTGGCGATAGGCTTGGGTTCGTTCTCAGGGATTCCCACACAGACAAGGGTGCCGTTGAACCGCAGGAACTGCAACGACTGCGCATAGGCAGCATTGGCGGCTGTGCAGACAATAGCACCGTGGACACCCAGGCCGTCGGCGAGGGACTTTACGTGTGCGGCGATAGCGGCGCCGTTATCATCCGAGGGGAACTTGGTGATATCGACAAAGTGCTCGGCGCCCGATGCCTTGACCAGCTCCTCCTTGCTGCCGTGGTCAACGCCGATCACCCGAAGGCCCATCCCCTTGGCGGCCAGCTGGACGGCGATATGACCCAGGCCACCTCCGGCACCGGAGATAGCAACCCACTGGCCAGGACGGGCATTGCTTCGCTTCAGGGCCGCGTAAACTGTGACACCGGCACAAAGCATGGGGGCTGCCTCATCGGATGCGAGTCCATCCGGGATAGGGGTCACGTAGTTGGCGGGACCTAGGGCGTATTGCTGGAAGGTGCCCGGGGCATAGTACCCGGAGACTTTTTGCGAGAAGCAGAGCCCATCAGAGCCGGCCTGACATGGTTCTAGAACCTCCTTGTTAGCGAGGGCGTTTTCCTCCCTTTTTTTTTTTTTTCTCACTCCGTTCGCCATGGAATCAGATACATACGGCAGTTTCCACACGCGCTGGCAATCCACTTGATGCCAACACGATCTCCAAGCTTGAGACCGGAGGCTTCAGCTCCCGGGCCAAATTTCACGATCTTCCCAACACCCTCGTGACCGCCAATTTGTCCAGGCTGGGTGGGATATGGGAGCATTTTCCACTGTAGGTAGTCGTCAGAAACGACATTCGATCAACATTGGGATCTTTTATGGGCCTACCTACGTTGTTGGCCATGATACCATAGTCCGAATGGCACACACCCGAGTGGGTCCTATGGAAGGTGGTTAGCTTTAGTTCAGGGGAACCGGCGACTTTAGCGATGCTGTCACATACAGATTGATCAATACTTCGCCCGGACCCGGCTCAGGAACGTCAATCTCGACGACCTTGGTCGAGACCGTACCGGGGTTGTCATAGACAATGGCCTTTTGCTTTTGGGGAATCTCGGGGGCAGCCATGTTGTGTGAAGTAGTCTGATATCGAGCGAGTATAGTGGACGAGAGCTGTAGAGTAAAGAAATAGAAGGGAGTGGGAATGAAACGGGAATGATGGGGAGAACAAAGAGAAATGGTCCGCAGCCCCTCTTTTTAATAGACCGATGACCGTTGTGACATTCAATGCCAAGTACTGGAGGGTGATAGGCTGCGCAGATACCAAAGTAATGAAAAGGTGGAGATGGCGAAGTCCCCGCGGCGGGGAAGGCTGGGATCGCATCGCATCGCTCGAAGATGAGGGAGGTGGTCAATCCCATGCGGCTGGTGACAATGCGGTTCACCCAATCAAGGAAGACTGCGGATATAGGAGATTATGAGGGGTAATTCGATGGCGTTGCAAAGATGAGGCATGATCAACTGGGAACCTCGGTTGGGTTTGGAGAAGAATCAACCTAGGCCCGGATTATGAATTCGGATATCCATCATCATAAATCGTACAGGAGAGCATAAATATTTTCGGGCGATTGATCTTGGCCAAACAACTGGAAAAAGAGAGAGAGAGAAGGATGCAAACTGTTTATATCCTTTGGTGCCTCGTTGCCCAAGGTACCCATCTTATCTTGCTGGTTGTTCTGGATTAGGCAGTCGCTCTCGTCCACTCGGTCTAATTATCCCCGACAACGACAACAACAACAACAACAACCTCGTCACCATCATGGAACAGTTCATCATTCAACCTCCTTCTTTCTCCATTTCTCTCCTCCGAGAATGTACTATTTTTACAACCACACACACTCCCTCCAACCTCCTTCATAATCATCACCAACCAATCTCAACATGCCAGTCCCAATCATAGATTCGCACATCCACCTCTTCCCCGAATCCCATCTTCCAACACTCGCCTGGCATGGTCCTGGAAACCCCCTAGCCTCCCAACACAGTCTTGATGAATATCGCATTGCCGCTGCGACTGCCCTCGAAGCCACTCAACCCACTTATCTGCGAGGCTTCATCTTTCTCGAGACCGACCGCATCTCCTCTGTGGAAGAATCCGGGGAAAAGGGCTGGAACCATGCCCTCGACGAGGTCTCGCTGTTGACGCGAATTATCTCCGGAGAGCCTATTACTGGAGAGGGTCATCATGAGGGTGACCGACACCTTTGTCTCGGGGTTGTTCCCTGGGCTCCTGTTCCGGGGGGAGCTGCTGCTTTGCGAAAATACATGGCCTTGGTGAAAGAGCGAACGAAGTCGGAGGAGATCTGGAAGAAAATTCGAGGGGTACGATATCTCGTTCAGGATAAGCCAAGTGGGGTTATGCTACAGCCGGAGTTCATTGATGGATTGAAGTGGCTGGGAACGCAGTGTTTGGCATTTGATCTTGGGGTGGATGCGAGACAGGGTGGAGTTGGGCAGCTGCGCGAGGCTGTCGAAATGATGCGCAGGCTCTACGAAGAGGAGAAATCAGATCTGACTATCGTGATCAGTATGTCTCGCCCGAAAGAAATGTTTTTGATCCCTTTGAACTCCATTATGGTGTCTAACAAATTACAGACCATCTCTGCAAACCAAACCTTCGTCTCCCCTACCATGGTCCCGAATCAATAACCGGCCATGCCGACTTCCTTGAGTGGAAAACACTCATTACAGCCATGGCGCGATACCCGACTACCTACATGAAGCTTTCTGGCGCTTTCTCTGAGTTCCTGCCCTTGCCTTCCTCTCAGGAGCCGGACATTGCTTCTCTCGTCGAATCCGTTTCCCCGTGGACCGATATTGTATTTGATGCGTTTGGCCCCGAGCGAGTCATGTTTGGTTCGGACTGGCCCGTTTGCAATGTGGGAGGTGGAGGCAATGGCGTATCCTGGGGACGATGGCAGCGCATTGTTGAAGGTATTCTCCAACGACGAGGTCTTGATGAAGATCAGAAAAGAGGCGTTTGGGGGCAGGTTGCAGTTAACGCATATGGGATTGAATTTTGATTAATATAAGAGACGATGATAAATCTATATATATACATCCATGTCAAAAGAAAAAAATCATATTTCCCTGTCATCTAACGAGCCTCCTCTCACTGAAGGTTGACAAATAGCCCTCCATCAACAAGGAGCTGTGCACCAGTCTACGTGATTTCGGTACTAATCAGCAATTTTCACTCATCCATATCGAGGACCCAGTGTCATGACTTACCACATATCCAGATAGTTCCTCGCAAGCCAAAAAGACCGCCGGCCCTGCCAGATCAGGTGGCTGGCCCAATCGACCCAGTGGGATACGGCCCTCCATGTATTTTCTCTTCTCAGGATCACTCATGTCCTCATCATTCAACTGCGTCCGAATCGTGCCCGGTAGGAGCGCATTACATCGGATTCCATGCTTGCCTAATGCCACCGCACAGGACTGCATCAGGCTGAGCACGCCCGCCTTAGTAGGTGTGTAGTGTGTCTGCTGTCCTCCACCAACCAGTGCGGAGATCGAGCTAATTCCAATAATGGAGCCCCCAGGAGGCGATTGCGCCAGCGCCATCTGCCGTGCCGCAGCTTGGGTTACATAGAAAGCTCCGCAGAGGTTGGTCGAGATGGTATGGCCGAGGAGAGGAGGATCAACACTAGAAGACGGTCACGTAAGTAAAGAAGTCGGGGTTTTTTTTTTTGCAAAGTACGCCATCTTACTCTAAGAACTCCTCAAACCGGCAGACACCTGCATTGCTGACAAACACATCGAGTCGGCCAAAGGCCTCTACTGTCTTCGCAATGAACTCCCGACCTGTTTCAGGCTGTGTGACATCTCCAGGAACCGTGATGAACCGCTTTTCGCCCGCGGTGATCTCGTTCACATCCTTCTGCATGGATTCCAGGAGGGACTCCTCCTTCGGACCCCCGAGGTGGTTGATAGCTACTTTTGCGCCATGACGGAGATAGTCGAGGGCAATTGCCTGGGAGGTATTAGAGAGAAGCAACCAACCAGTCCGCTGGTGGGGTTCTATTGACTTACGCGTCCGATTCCAGTCAAGCCTCCGGTTATGGCAGCAACCTTGCCTACCAGCAATTGAGGGAGAGGCATTGCTTATTGGTGGGGAATTTCACGGCCGATTTGAGATGGGATTTTGCAGATAGAAGGAGAGAATCGGAGAGTTGTCCAGCAGACATTGACAGAGAAAAAGGGCCCACCGGCCTTAAGAATTCTTGAATCTTTTTCCAACCCCGCGGTGGTGGGGGAGACGATAAGATAGCGGGCCCCATTGGTGGAGTTTCCCCCTCGGGAACCTCGCGCTGTTGATGCCCCGAGGCGGACGGACCTTCTCCGCGTTGACTCGGCGTCTATTTTTCCGGCAGTTACGTCTTTTTGTTTCTTTTTATTTTTATCTTATTTTTACTTTTTATATTTTTCCCCCTCTACAGCTATTATTGTTCAAGAGAAGAAATTTGCTATTGTTTGAACTTCTGAGCCTCTATCGGTTTATCCTAAACAATGCATAATAATAATAATAAAAAAAAAAAAAGGGGGAAGTTGGGTACAATATATACAAGTGTAACACAAAATCTTTCATAAACCATCAACGAAATGAACATGGTGGGTACGTTTCACTGAGCAGTGCCGTTGGATCCGTGCTCCTCATCTACCGGAGGAGCCAGGCTTTTCTGAGGGGCTGGGTTGAGAAGCGCAGAACCGGGGATCAGAGGAGCGCTGGGGTTCAACTCGAGACCGAATCCGGGCTTGTCCAGAATTGAGACGTCAAGATATCCCTGGGTGGGAATGGGCTCATTTAAAAATAGGTTTCCAAAGACGGGCAGAACTGATTTTCCGTCGGGGGAATTGGCGAGGTACTCTTGGAAGGGGGTGTTAGGCTGGGAAACCACAAAGTGATATGAATAGGGGCCTGAGGCGTGGGGCACGACGGGGATATCGTAGGCGGCAGCCATGGCAGAAACCTTGAGCAACTCGGTGAGACCACCAAGCCACATCACATCGGGCTGGATGATGTCGAGATTGCGGCCTTCCACGAGCTTGCGGAACCCGTAGCGCGAGAACTCGTGCTCACCGGTGGTGAACTTGACGGTGGGGTGGGCTCTCTTGAGGAGGGCGTGGCCGTCGAAGTCATCCGGGCTCAGACACTCCTCCCACCAGTCGATGTTAATTCCATCTGCCTCGCACCGCTTGACCAGCTCAATCGTATAGGACACATTCAGGGACATGTAGCAGTCCACCCGCAGGGGAAAGTCGGGGCCAACACTGTCACGCTGCTTGCGGAGATATGCGACGTTTTTCAATAGGCCTTCAGTGCCCTCATCGGGTCCATGGGGCAGAGCCACCTTGGCTCCAATGAATCCCATATCCTTAGCCGCAGCAGGTTGAGGTCCGGTGCAGTAGAAGTCCAGTCGGGACCGGGTGGCGCCACCGATGAGCTTGTAGACGGGTTCGTTGCGAATCTTGCCTACGAGATCCCAGAGGGCCAAGTCGATGACGGATATCACTGCCACAGGAAGACCTTTCCGGCCGTAGAACATAGAAGCACGGTACATCTTCTCAAATAGGTCATTGACGTCACGGGGGTCTGGGTCACACAACAGGGAAGAACGTTAGCTAAGGTTGATTACTGGGAGTGGTGGTGTGGTTTTCTGGGAGGTTCTTCTTCTTCTCTCTCTCCAAGAGTGGTTTCATACCTGAGCCGGTCAAAAAGCGTTGGAAGTGTTGATGCACCAACCAACACGCGGGAGGACCACCAAACCCAGTTGCAAAGCCTTTAGTACCATCCGTAGCCTCGATCTCGACACAGAAAGAACCCAAGACGTTGATACCCCAGGAAGTTCGGGAGCCGCGATATTCTGCCCATTTCGTCATAGGTGTAGAAATGTTGCTGTCGATCAGCCAGTGGCCGCCTTTGACCTGAGAGGAGTCTCAGCGCATTGTTCGCATTCAGTTCTATACCGTTGATATATTATTTAACCTACATTGTGGTAATCTCCACCAGAACCGACTCCATCGATGATGAAAGTGCGGACCTCTTTGATGCGGGGGAACGGAGACGAAGAACCCATGGTGATAATAGTGATGATGGTATTGTTGGGAGAAGGAGGGAGGGTTTGGGGGAATGATTCAGAAGAAAGGAACGAAAGAAAAAGTGGAAATCAATTTCAGGGAAGTCGGAGATATTTGAAGGCTTGAGGGGGTTGAGCCTGTGATCCGGAAAGCCCCTCGGGCCACATCCCGTCTCGGTGCAATGCTTCCCCGAAGGCTCCATTGATGGTGAGACTTATATTATTTTGGATGATTATAATATGTTAATAATAATAATAATTATTATTATTATTATTATTCTTATGTATTCACATTATGAAAATATGATGCTTCATATTCGTATGTATTCGTACTACGTATTATTATTACTATTACTATAACTATTATACCTAATCATGATTTTGCGGAGATGCAAATGGATTTTGGGTTTTGCGGGGGTAGTGCCTGAGGCCGCCACCGTCTCTTCCCTTCTCCCGAACTTCTTCTTTTTCTCTCTCTCTTTCTCTTCCCTCCTCCTCTTTCTCCTCCATGTTTCTACAGTTTCCACTTCTCGTTCGATTTTTGCTGGACCCTCTTTTTTTCCCCCCTGATTTTAGCCCTTTTGTAACTTCCTAATTTCCCGTCCTTGACTTGCCGATCGAAGTTCTCCATCGACGATGATTTCTTGTTGATGGAGCTGTGCTTACCCCGACCTCGCTAGAGTACAATGCCGAACGCTGCTGCTGCCGTTTCTGCTTTGCAGACTCCACCACTACCGTCTAGGCTCCTGGACGATCAGGACAGAGATAACAGCGCCGATGAATCTTGGTCAGCTGCTGATAGCGATAATGATCGCCTCATTCAAAATGGTTCCTCGCGTGCCCTGAAGCGCAAACGCCCCCTCACCGTGTCGTATGTACAGCATCCTACCCGCACCTGAACCCCGACCTCCATCTACTACTCCCCTGTCGCATTTGGATCCAATGTATGTCCAGAGGCCGGTCCAACTGACGAACCAAGATGTGAATTGTGTAAGCAACGGAAAGTCAAATGTGGTACGTACACATCGTTTCGCGCACCTCATTTAGTCTCATTTCTAACCCAGCTAGACCGTATCCAACCCAGTTGTGGATGGTGCACTCGCAATGGTCAACTTTGCGAGTACAAAGAACGAAAGAAACCTGGCTTGCGCGCCGGATATGGAAAGGAATTGGAGCAACGCCTGGGTATGCTTTCCCCTCCCGTTTTGCTTTTAGCGACTCCAACTTATGACTATACAGATAGGTTGGAGGAGATCATTCAATCTCAAGCCCGTCTCATTGAGACCCATATTCTACAAAGTCAACCTCGATTGAACCCCGAGCTACCTCAACCAGCACGCTATGCGTACAGTTCTCCGTCCGAGCCATCGGCTGCTCATGGGCCAAGTCCTCGCAATGCGTTCTACTTCCAGGAACCACCAGCAGTCCCAGCACTTCCACGCCACTCCGATGCATCCATCACAAGCCCATCGGATATCTCCGCCAAAAACACAATGCACAACCCCCTCCACAGTGGCATCTCCCCGGCCGCTCCTTTATCCCACATGACTAGCGCTGTCTCCCAAAGTGATTATACTGGTAATGAATCTTCCTTGAAAGTGCCAGTCGACTTGTTTTCCAATCAGGAACAATCCTTTGCAGACCCAGAACTTGACCTGCCTCCATACGATTTACTGTACGCTTTGGTTGACCTGTATTTTGAAAACATCAACACCTGGTGTCCAATCCTACATCGCCGAACAACCTTGGATACTTTCTTTGGCCCGTCCCCTCTCGAGGAGGCGGATAGAATGGTTCTGTACGCAATTGTTGCAACCACTCTACGGTTTTCCAACGACCCCCGGTTGAATGGACAGAATCGCAAGCGCTACCACGATTCCTCGAAGCAGAAAGTTCTCTTGTATGGCCTGGAGAATTCTTCGGTCAAAGCACTGCAGGCTTTGGTAATTTTAGCGCTGGACCTGGTGGGTTCGTCCAATGGACCTCCGGGTTGGAAGTTACTCGCTTTAATCACACGATCTGTGGTTCAGTTGGGACTGGCTGTCGAGTCCAAGTCTTCACTCGTCACCCCGATTTATCCCTCAATATATACCTTAAGAGCCGTGACACTTCCGGACCCAGACTCTTGGATTGAGGAGGAGGGCAGGCGTCGCTTATTCTGGATGGTCTTTCTGCTAGATAGATATTCTACCCTTGCAACTGCATTCGACTTCGCTTTGGATGACAAGGATATCGATCGTCGACTTCCCTGCAAAGACGAGTTTTTCACGAAAAATCAGCCAGTCGAGACGAGATGGTTTCACCATTCAAGTGACAGGGCTGACTATCTCAACCGTGCAGAAAATGTCGGTTCCTTCGGCCTCTACGTGGAGATACTTGGCATTTTATCACGGATACACCAGTTCTTGAAAAGACCAGTGGATATTGGCGTCCTGTCCGACGTTGAAGAGTGGCAATCAATGTATCGCAAGCTGGATGGCGAAGTAACGTCCTGGGAATTCGGCCTGCCGTCTGATTATGCATATGAGAATTCCGCTCGTTTATTCAACGGTTCTAAACATAGCAAAAGTTTGCATTGCGATTGGGTCATGCTCCACTCTACTTATCAAACGTGAGTAAAACCGTTTTGTGGACTCTTCTTCAATCAAGTGGATAATTAATCTCTTGACAGTGCTGTGATCCGACTCCATTCCTCAGCTGCCTATCCGACCACCCGTTCTCCGATCTTTACCCCGTCTTATAGTGCCAGTCAGCGGTGTTTGCTCGCAGTCGACAACATCCTTACTGTCACGCGTTTTGTTGTAGAAAACAACATGCTCGACAAACTTGGACCTCCATTCGCCTTCACTCTCTGGGTTTCTGCTCGTCTATTACTCGTCCATGGGTCTACCATTGCTCACACCGTCAGCCCTGATATACTCTTCTTCGTGGACACCCTTGCACAAATGGGGAAGCATTGGAAAGTCGCCGAACGTTATAGCACAATCTTGCAACGAGTGCTTGATGAGTACGGCGAATACCAGCAATCCAGCGTAGATGATACCGAGAGAGCCACCCCATCGACGGTGAAAATCCTTGCCGACATGCGCCGTTGTGCTTTTGACCTAGATTTTCTGATCTCCCGACAGCCACGAGAATCCCCAACAGGTAGCCAACCGGCCACACAATCGTCGACAATGCCTTCGCGAAACCTTGCGCCAAATGAGTTAGAGTACCTTGACGTGTTTGGTTTCTTCAATGTTCCTCGAGTTCCCCCTGCGCGCGCTCCAGACCTCACTGCGCTGGAAATGAATGAGGCGGTTAACAACCCGATGTCTATCCATGGTCTTACCGGGACAGGTGTCGCTAACGCCGTTGTTGATGGCGCCCCACCGAATGCAAATGAATTCAATATTACCAATTATCTCATTCCGACCCCTGAGACAGACTGGTTGTTTCGCGCGGCTGGATAATTTCCATCCACGAAGACGTGAAATTCATCAATATATTCCCCAGAAGAATCATGGAGATCTCTAGCTTGATATGTTCAATCCAATCGATGGAATACCTAGGTTCCCAGTAACAGCGGCCTTGGGACTTGCTACAATATTACTCTTGTGGAGGATTGAGACCATCGTGTGTGCAACAACTGTCCGGCGATACTACTCGTTTTATCACGTGGTGCTTTGACACATTGGGAAACATCCGGAGTATCATACCATACTCGTGCAAGGACTACATCGGGCTAGAGCTCCACCATCACCCCCATCCCGGCAAAGCTATCATGAGGCAAAGTCAAGGCACAACACGGTTCCATTTTGGAACTAGTTGGTTGAAGTGATATAGCTCGCCCAGAGATAGGTTACTCCGCTTCTTTGAATCGAAGGTAAACCACCTTCAGCAGACTATGTTCCCTTTAGGCTTGCTGTCATAATCATGCACTGGTATTATACAGCAGGCCAAAGTATATAAAATGCAGCCGTCTTTACCTACATAGAAAATTTAATACTCGGTTGTGCTATAGTAATATACCATCGTGTTCATTATATCACATTTTTGCGTTGATAACGTCTGAAATCGTCGAGGTTGTAGAGTCGAAGGATAACAGAAGGCAAACGAAAACACATTGCGCAGGTTATGAAACTGGATCTAGAATACCTAGAGCGCAGAATGTTGGATTTGTGGTCGTTGACCATGGTCACGCAGCCGTCCAGGTACGAAAGTCCCTCCTTTTTAACCGGTGTAAATAATACCTGGCGCAAGTCTACACAGGGAGAGAAGAGAAAAAAAGGGGGGGGGGGAGGGGGGGAAAAACAATAAACTCCATCATCTATTGGTCTCAGATCATAATTCACAACCGTATAGAATCTATGTATCGGAATTTAGTGTTTGCTAGGCTCTAGACGAGGTAGGGTCTTCATCAGCAGGTTCTATTCTCACGAGTACCTCTTCCAGAAATCCTTCGAGGAACGACGTGACCTCAGCGCCCATCCCCACGGGGGCCTCTTTGTCCCAACGCTCGATTCTAGAGAACATCCCAGTCACATCACTGACAAGAGTCTCCATCATATCCTGGACGTATTCACGGCGTGACTGAAGCTCACGCGCCTCTCTTTTACTGCCGCTATTTTCTGCGGCATCATTGCGCAATTGAAGTTCCAGCCGGCGCGCACGACGGCGAATAGCAGCCTTGAGAGCAGGCAGAATAACACTATTCAATGCCGTGACTTCGTTAGTCTGCGGTATAGCCCTAGTATCATTTAGACTGGCGTCTATCTTTGCATGGAGATCGCCGAAATTTGATTTGGGGCGCGCAGGTTGTGAGCTGCGCGTCTGCGGTTGCGACTGAAGAGATGATGGGCTTGGTTTCGGAGGGGGAGGACGGATATGAGGTTGGTTTGCCTGATGTGGTTGACGAAACTCGAAGATAGGTTTTGTATTCTGATCACCTGAGTTGCGGAATGGTTGTCCTGGGGTGCGTTCTTGGTTTGATAAGGTCTCCTCCGGAGAGGTAAGCTCCTTGGGCTCTGGGGCAACGTTAAGATTCGTGGATGTTGGGAGACTTTTAGGGGAATGATCGAGCTGTAGGAATGATAGGTCCTGTGCTAATGCCTGTTGAAGCGCTTTGTCGTACTGGCTACCAGGGCTCTCTTTCAGTTGCTGAGAGTTCGGTTTCTGGAGTCTGGAGGGGGTCTTTGGTGGATTCTCTGAAGGGGTCTGTTTCACTGGTGAGGGTGGTAAGGGTACTTTGGAAGGAGAAGATGGCTTTGATGTAGCGACGGAAATATTCTTGATTGGGCTTGCAGCATGATTTAAGCCAGAGTCTTGCGCGCTTCTTCGCGGCTCGTCATCCAGATCCCAGTCAGTTGATCCCGGAGCCCGTGTGTTTACTTCTGTCTCTTTCATGGGTTTCAAGCCGGGCGGGCGTCGGGCGGGCCGAACGGTGCCAAAATCCCATAGATCATCTTCATCTTCCTGTGCCTTTGTGGGATTGGAAGGCGGCTCTTGCAGGTGATCTTCATCCTCGGCGCCCTTATTACTGTGGATGGCACTCCAGCGTTCATGACGCTCGATCAACTCGGTCAAATAGGTTGTCTTCTTCGCTCGTTTGATCAGGGGATGTTCGAGCAACTCCTTTGCTGATGGTCGCTCTCGAGGATCACGTCGCAAGCAAAGATCAACGAAATTCTTGAATGGCTTGCTGTAATCACCCTGTAGTGTGGGGGGAGGATTCTTTGGAATCAAAAATAGCACCTTCATCGGGTGAATGTCAGAGTATGGAGGCTCTCCATTCGCTAACTCAATAGCAGTGATACCGAGGGACCAGATGTCTGCCTTATAATCATAGCCCGATTGTTTGATCACTTCTGGCGCCATCCAAAACGGCGTACCGACGAAGGTGTTCTTTTTGGTCATGGTGGCTGATAACTGGCTGGAAACGCCGAAATCTGCCAGTTTCACCTGGCCATTTGAGGTCAGGAGTATATTTGCAGCTGTCCATCTATCAGCCTCTCTGCGCCAGAAGATCGGACGTTGGAAGGGCGTAGATACCTTTGACATCACGATGAAGTTTTTTGTCGGCGTGAAGATAATCCAAGCCTTTGAGCAGCTCTCTGAGAATGATTATAATATACTCTTCTGGGATTGTCCCAGGACGCATCAAATCAGAGCAGCTGCCCCCGGAGCAGAACTCCATGATAATCCACAGACTCGAACCTTTCAAGAATGAACCATGATATCTGGTAACATACGGAGAGTTGAGTTCGGACAGGATGGCGATCTCCTGAATGATATCTTCAACTTCATCTTCGGCATTTTCTACATCGATAACCTTGATCGCGACCGAAGCTCCAGTGCGCTTATCAACCCTGAGCTCATCAAAAAGCTGGTTAGACATACAATAGATAGGTGGGAAAGTGGCATCTGGTGATATACCCTTTATAAACACGGCCAAAGCTCCCACCACCTGAAGAATGTTACTTATGCTAGACTTGCGTGGCTCTGCTCGTGGGAGGTATTGATGACATACCGATGCAATTCTGTTTCATATACAGAGTCTCTGGATCCACGAGGCCATCCATTTTTGTATTTAGGTGCTAATGTGCCGCAGGGCGCACACACGATTATCAAATAAGAAAAACCACACACGCAGCTCTGTACTAATGTTGTTGTTTAAAATTGTAGATTAGTACCTGCAGGGGTGCAAAACGACCCGCGTGTAGTGCGGCGAAATAGGAGATTTGAGACGAAGAAGGGAGGGGAAAATTCCAAGAGGCAACATTGGCGATTCGACAGGACAATTAGGAATGAGTTCTCCAAAGCGGCGGATTGGATGATAGAAATAGTAATAATAAGTAATCATCACCGAGGAAAAACAACATACCCAACTGAGACTTGCTTGGTGGAGAACTTGGGTCCCTAAATTGAAGGCAAATGGAAACAGGACTGGAGAGGAGTGCAGGTAATGGGAAACGTCATCAAGGGGGATGAAGCATGGAAATCCACAAGCTCGGCGTCTTCTGAAAGTTGTTGATCGGATTGTTGCTCCACTTATTTATTGTTTTGATGGATGCCTCGACCGGGCGAAAGAAGTTAAGAGACGGACGATCCTTGCTTCTAGGGGGGGGGGGGGGGGGATTAAAA